>PVJH01000016.1:316058-481165 GCA_004026705.1 Nesogale talazaci | reverse complement strand
TAACAAGTCCATGTCACTTCTGATGAGCCATGCGGGTGACACAGTGCCCGAGGCAGACCGACGTTAACACACCTCTTCCCTATGAAGCCAGAAAGGCGATCTAACTGATTCATACTTCCTCGGGAGTTTGAATAGTTTGCTTCAAGGCAGGCCCCTAATCTGGCTCACTTGAAACAAATAAGTCAACACCCCACAGGGTCCCCGCAGTCCGGAACGAGAGCTTTCTGTGAGTCCACACATCTCATTTTCTCCACATGTGGAACAAGTGAGATGTTACTAATTTAACTCAGGCAAACCGACTGTCTCTGGGGCATTTTGTCAACCGAAAACATGTGATTTATTTGGGTAACCCATTCAAGTTTTAGTCCGTTTTGTCTTTGTTTCTTTTTGCCCTTTCTGGTGTCGTCAATGAAAACTGATCATTGCAGCTATGGTTTAATTGGAATTGATTTTTTAATTTATCTACTTTTAAAATTTTTATAGTTATATAAAAAAAGGATTCTCATAATGAAAAGCCAATCTAAAATACATCCCAAATGGAACTCATTGCTATCAAGTCCATTTCCATTTCTAGGGCCCCAGAAGGAGAGAGAACCATCCCAGGCTGTCACTTTACAGAAGCAGGCAGCCCCCCCTTTCTCCATCAGAGCTGCGGGTGAGTTCTCAACAACGACCAACCTTTTGGAAATCAGGCAAGCACTTAACCAGGACTCCGTACAACACATATGCTAATGAGTTGCTTGGCAGACACAAAATAATATGTACATCCTTGATATAGAGTAGTTTTAAGCAGAATCTCATCATGAAAATAATTATTTTAAGCACAAGTTTAAAGAAAGCCACTCATTGACTGTCTTGATAATAGGTACTTTGCCAGACATTAGAGAATGACAGAATTTGACAGAGAGTTTACTATTTACTTAGATATACTCTAAAACTGCTTTTTTTAATGCTAAGTGGCTAAAACAATCTGGTTTTCCTATGCTTGATAATAGGCAAGTGGGTCTAAAAATAAGGCTACTGAGGTTCTAGTTCACACACACACACACACACACACACACACACACACCATGATAGGTTTTGTGCCAGTCGGCCTGGGCCAGGGTGCTCATAGTCTGGTGGTTGAGACCCACCCACCCCATGAAGTGATCCAACATACCGTAAACACCTCCATAAAGAAATATGCTCCAGACTTCAGGTTGTAGATGTTGTTGTTGTTGTTGTTAGGGCTGCCAAGTCAATTTTGACAACTAACCTTTGTGCAAAAGGACAACACTGCCCAGGCCAGTGCCATCTCACAGTTGTTACATTTGAGTCCAGGTCACCACCCTGTAACTACTGAAATGAAGTTCTCTTGTGGGCATGGCTACTCCTATGTGCACAGGCTCTGTGAGAAGGCATGCTTCTCTTCTTGCTGGTCTGGACCATGCATCTGGTTCACAAGCCTGCCACATTAACTGCTGACCTTGGGAGCTATCAGCAGCCTGACAAATATGATGATTTGTTGACTTGATGACCATGACCTTGGACCCAAATATTTGACTCTGCAGTCATTAGGGTCATTTGCAGCCTGATTCATCTTCAACCTTTCTGGTTCATCAGCCCAGCAGCTCTAAGAACAAGGAAAAGCCTCCAGCTTAACACCTGACCCACAAACTTAAAACTAGACTAGATTTAACAGCTTGTACAACTGTGTGAACTACTTTCTTGATATAAAAGTCTTTGTTTATACGCACTCACAAACTCACTGCCAGTGAGCTGTTTCTGACCCAGAGTAACTCTATAGGACCCCTCTGGGGGGTGGCAAGAATGTAACTATTCCAACAAAGTCCAGAAACTGGTGGAAAAAACCAAAAACTCACTGCCATTGAGTCAAAAAGTCCAACTCATACCCTACACATGACAGAGAACTGTCCCTGTGGTTTCCAAGAATGTAACTGTCTGCAAGAGTCCCATCTTTATCCTAAAGAATAGCTGGTGGTTTCACACTGCTGACCTTGGGATTAGCAGCCCATCTCACCACCAGGTCCCCTATCTACCTGGGTAGTCAGTCACTGTTCATGTTGGAAGAACATAGAAGAACCAATGAATCCAGCTCCTGCAGTGGGTCTCCCATCGTAAGGCATTTTCCAACTCAACGGGAGCCACCAGCATTGCTAGGACAGCAACTGTCTCTGAGCTGATTTTACTAACACTATTTTTTAAATCAAGATCAAAGCTAAGCTAATGGAAACAATGTGATTGTGAATAAGTGTTTGAGTTTTTCACCATTGGAATATGTTATATATAAGTCAGACACTACTGGGACAAAGTTATCTAGGTTTTCATTAGAAAGAGAATAAAGTCCTCCAGGTACACTCACCACAGTGTTCTCCAAATTCTCAAGGTTTTCTAATGTCAAGAATGTCTGTGGTCTGGAGGACTAAGAAGGCTGAGTCTGATGAAGCAAGACTCTGCTGATACACTCCTCCTAGACAAAGGGGCTTGAGAGAGAAGTCCTATTGGAGACCATCACAGGGCTGACTGTACCCAACATGTGAGGGGGAAAAAAGAGGAAAAAAATGTCTGTGTTTTTGACGTGTATGTTTTTATCACACAACAATAAAAGCATGCCTCATACAAGGATGACTGGTATAGATACTGGAGGAATCCTGGAAACTATGGATCTTTCAAGTCTGGAACTGGACTCACCCCTTGGCTCTACTTTCCACCAAATGACAGGCCTAGGAAGTGAGAGCAAGAGGCCTAGAAAGTAAACAATCACTCCAGGAAGACAGGCCATCCTTATTAACCAATCAGTCGCATCAATAATCCAGGGCAGCAACTGTCAGAAATAAAGCTCAGAAGCAGGAAGGGATGGGAAAGAGGGTGAATAAGACAGGGGAGAAAAGGGAAGAGTGCTGTCACATTATGGGGATTGCAGTCAAGTCCCAAACCAAGAGATGTGTGAACTGCTGAATGAAAAACCAATTTGCTCTGTAAACTTTCATCCAAATCACAGTAAATTGTTTTAAAAATTATGCCTCAAACAAATATTATTGTGGTTACATACTGTTTAAATGTTTAATTCTTTAGAGATGTATTCTAAATAGTTAAGGACACATCTGGTAATTAATTTTAAGAATATACAGGTTGGTGTGGGATGTGTGTTAGGAAAGAGAAAGCATACAAGACTGACCAGAGTGAATAACTGCAGAAACAGGGGATGGGTGCATGCCATCAGATGGAATCTAATCCAACTCAGCTTTATCCTGAACTTCCTTAAGAGCAACTGTCCCACAGTCCGCCCCTGGTCTGGTTGTAGGTGCTGTATTGAGCATTTCCACCGTGTCTTCCCACAGAGGAAGTCCATTTGATCTCTGCATATTCCATCTGGGGACGTCCATGTGTACGGCTACCTACTGTGTTGTTGAAAGAGGTATTTGCTATGAACGAATCATTGGTTTTATAAAATTCTATCATGAGATCTCCAGCTCCGCTTCTATCATCAAGACCGTATTTTCCAACTATTGCGCCTTCCGCTTTGTTTTCAACTTTCGCATTTCAATCACCAATAACTATCAATGCATGTTGGTGGTATATTTGATCAAGTTGTGATTAAAGTCACTGGTAGAATTCTTCATCACTAGGCTTTTGTGGTTGGTACATCAATTTGAAGAGTTGTGTTGACTGAATTTCCTTGAATGTAGACAGATATAATCATTTCACAGACAGCATTGTGCTTCATGATGGATTTAGCAAGATGCTTCTGACCACTAATCCCACCCCATTCCTCTTGACTGTGTTATTCCCCAAATAGTAAATCAAATTATTTTTCTGACTCAAAATGGATAATGCCAGTCCACATCAGCTCATTAATGCCCAAGGTATCAATCTTCATGTGTTCCATTTCATTTTGACCACTTCCAGTTTTCCTAAATTCATACTTTGCACATTCCAAGTTCCAATCATTAGAAGATCTCTGCAGCTGTTTCTCTTTACTTTGCGTGGTGCCCTATCAGCAAATGAAGATCCTGAAGGCTCCACTCTCACTGATTTTAAAGACTCGCCACATGACTATTGTTCATTCTGCTCCAAGAAATCAGCAAACCTTCATCCGCGTTTCAAGGGCCCAGACCTGAGGGGCCCATCTGCTGTCAGTAACTCTGACAATATCCTGCTTCCTCTGTCTAGGTTTTCAGTATCTGACAGTGCTTCAAATAAGGTGTGCAGTGGATTCTTCCTCTAAGGTAGAGAAGCAAGCCCTTCTTCACTGAGTGTCCTTACTCTGCAAGCTCTGCTGAAACCTGTACACTTTGAGTGACTCTGCTGGCATTTGAAATACCAGTGACCTGGCTTCCGGCAACACACAAGTCACCACGGTATGACACACTGACAGATAAGTGGTAGAGTCATTGTACCAGAAAGAATCATTTCTGGTGCACCATTTCGGGAGGTAGCATATGAACAAGAACTAATGGGGCTGAAGGAAGAAGTTCAAACTGCACACAAATGCATTATCCAAAATCAAGGCTCCAGGAATTGATGAAAAACGCATTGAAGTGTTTCAGAAAGCTGAAGAAGCATGAAGTACTCACTTGTCTATGCCAGGAAATTTGTAAGATAGTGTATTTATGTATTTTTACCAAAGAAAGGTGACCAAAAAGAATGCTCAAACTATAGAATGCTATCATTAATATTGCACACAAGTAAAATTTTACTAAAGATCATCTAGCAACAGTTTCAACAGCACATTGTTCTTGAACTGCCAGAAGTTCAGGCTAGATTCGGAAAAGGACATGGAACAAGAGCTAACATTACTGATGTCAGATGGTTCTTGGCTCACAGCAGAAAATACCAGAAAGATGGGTACTTGTGTTTCAATGCCTATGCAAAAGCATTCATCTGTGTGGGCCATAAAAAACTGTGGATAACCATGAGAAGAACGGGAATTCTGGACCATTTCATTGTACTCATGTGGAACTTGTTCCACATGCAGCAAGAGGCAGTTGTGTAAACAGAACAAGGGACTACTGCATGGTTGAAAATCAGGACAGGTGTGTGTCCGGGTTGTGTCCTCTCACGGTACTTGTTTGGTCTGGATGCTGAGCAGATCATCAGAGAGGATGAATTAAATGAAGAAAAAGTGTGGCAGCAGGGCTGGAGGAAGGCTCGTTCACAACCTGTGATGCACAGATGGCACAACCTTGCTTTCAGAAAGTGAGGAGGACTTGACGCGTTGCGGATGAAGACCGAGGAGTGCAGCCTGAAGCCTGGACCGCAACGTGATCTACCAGGAAGACCAAAATCCTCACAACTGGACCAACAGTTAGCACGATAAATGGAGAAAAGATTGAAATTGTCAAGGTTTTTGTCTCACTTGGATCCACAATCGATGCTGAAGGAAGCAACGGTCCAAGAGGTGTTGCAGTAGGTAAGTTTGTGCACAAGTCCTCTTTTGTTTTTTGTTTCGTTTTTAATCATTTTATTGGGGGCTCATATCTCATTTCTCACGATACATAAATACAGATACTGTGCCACGCTTCTTCACATGAAGACCCCTTTTGAGTATTGAAGAGCAATGATGTTACATTGAAGACTAAAGTGTGCCTGACCCCGGTCATGGTACTTTCTATTGCATCATACGCACGTGAAATTTGGACACTGAATAAGGGAAGCCACGGAAAAACAGATGTATTTGAATTGTGGTGCTGGAGAAGAATATTTAAAGCGTTGTAGACTACTAAAAAGACAAATCAATCTGTACTGGAAGAAGACCAGAGGCCTCCTGAGAGGCAAGGATGGCAAGACTTCATGTTACATACTTGGGACAAATTGTCATGAGAGACCAGTCGCTGGAGAAGGATAGCGTGTTTGGCAAAGTGGAGGGATACTGAAAGAGAAGACGGCCCTTGACAAGATGTACTGACACAGTGGTTGCATCAATGCACTCAGTAGTAAGAACAATGGTGAGGACGGTGCAGGACCGGGCAGTGTTTCATTCTATTGTGCATGGAGGTGTCATGGGTTGAAGCGGACCCAGTGGAACCTAACAACAACAGCCCGGTTCATGGCATCCAGCCCAAGTGTTTCAAAGCAGAACTGGGCTCCAAAAGGTTATCAGGGCTGTGACTGTTAGAACCAAACCACCAGGCCTTTCTCTGAAGAAAACTCTGGGTGAATTCAAACAGTCAAACATTCAGCTCGCAGTCCAGCAGATTGCCAGGTTTGTCTTCTGTAGCACCCGTGGAGGGGTTTCAATAGCCCCCCTTTCAGCTGGCTCTCAAGTGCTTAACCATTTACACACACACACACAGACACACACACCCCAGGGTGTTTTATGACGGGGCACTGTCAAGTAAAAGTTGAACTGCTAATCACAAAGTGAGTAGTTCAAACTTAACAGTCGCATCAAGAAGAAAGGGGAGGTGATTTGCTCTTAAAGAAATTTGGAATTAATAGGGTTTTGTGTTTGGGCTTGTTTTGTTGGGGGGGGTTATTATTGCTATGATAGACACTATGTTTCATCTTTTAAATGTTCATTTTAAATCAAGTCCTTATTTTTCAGTCCTAAGTTTCATCTTGAATACTCACTCATCTTTAAAACACATGAAAGATTTTCAGTACTTCAACTTACTATTATTTAACAATGTCAAAAAACCTAATGTCAGACTTAATGAGAAATTTCCAAATTACATAATTATGTTGAATCTGCTATTGAAATTCACGAAATCGAAGGTCTTCGCTAACCAAAAGCAGTACACATTACCTCAATCTAAAAAAAAAAAAGAAAATCCTTTTCTTCAGCTCCATTTTGCTTTTTAAGGACTACACATCTTGTAAATGTTTAGTCCTAAAGTATTAAGTTTGATTTAAGAATGGGAAAAAAGGAAGAAAAACTCAACTGGAACATACAATTCAGCCAAATGATAGGCCTACAGAGTGAACAATAGTGCCAGAGGTATGCAGATGAAGTGAAAGCTATCCTTTGATCCTCCTGGAAAGTTATGTGCATGCTGAAGAGATGGGGATGTCAGACAAATTTCTGAATATTTGGAGAACTTCCTTGTCTTCGGAGACAAATGGAATACAATCACTATCTCATTTGATCGCCATGAAACCACAAAAGGGAAGGTAATAATCTACCTCCATTTTACATATACTGAGACTCAGAAAAGTTAAATAATCTCCCCCTCCCCCTCTGTAAGGCAGAGAATGGGGGGTTGGAATTAGAACCAATGTCTGTGGGACTCTACGACTCTTAAACATTTCGCTAGTTAGCTAGTTAGTTAGGTTTTCATAGTAAAGTGGAAATATTTTGATGACCTCATGGTATGTTTACTGTCATAAAACTATAGTAAGTTTAAAGAGCATAATTAATTGTTGGCACTAAAATAAGCTGAACTCCACCTAAGAAAACATATGATCTGCAAGGCAAAGAAGTCTTCTAGATTAAATGAAAGCCTTGTGTTTGGGGTTTGGGTTTGGGTTTTTTTCAGCTCTATCACATGCTTTCCTCTTCTTTGCTTGGGATCTTCACCCCAAAGAATTCTAAAATTATAATTTTCCAGCAAAAGGAGATTTCTCTTCCTTCACATATGGGAGCTTCTATTTTCATTTTCTAACTTCTTCCTACTGACTACTATGGTAATAATCTCTTAAAAGAATTAATTCCAACTGCGGATCACTGGTTTGGAGGTTCAAATCCAGCAGCAAGACTGGGCCTCCTACTCCCACCACCAGAGGGCAGTGGTGCCCCAAAAGCAAAAAAAAAAAAAAAGACTTAATTCCAGACTAATTTCAAGGAGTGAAGGATTGATGATGCCCCAAATGTCCAACTCTTCCATGATGGTATTCAGCTCCATGTGTACAGATGTGCTTGACACAACGGATGATTGTTTGGATTGGGATAAAAGATGTAAGAGCCCCAAAGAAAAGTACTAAATTTTTCAAAAATAAAGAAAAGTGAGATAATGTCCATGAGTCTTTTTAAAATCTTATAGCAAAGCTAGGCATGCAAAATTAACAAAGATCTAACTCTATGCATTGCTTCTTTAATTATCATTTTTTAAAAACCCTACGTCCAGAAAATGTAAACAACAAAACAGCACACTTGAAAATGCTCCAGCATGTTATGTCCCACAAAAATAACAATGCAATTTTATAGGAAATATGCAGACTTAGAGAGCGCACATATTTTAACAGAGCTTAATATGAAGATTTTTAAATACCTAAGAGCCATACCTAGGTTTGAGAACCTAGGCAACAAAATCTTAAGCTGAAACTTGTCATGTAGCCTTGTCATAAATCCACTGATGACAGAGATGGCCTCCCTTTAAAAACCAGATTTATACAAATATTTGCTTCCTTGCTTCTTTCCCTAAGCCTCACAATTTGAAGGACTGAGACTCTCTATACCTCCCGGCTCCTACACCAATTCCCCACACGACACTGGGCTCACTCTTAATAACCTCACACATGAATCAAAGTCCAACTTCAAGGAAGGCTTAACTGTGACCAGTCTGTTATCACCTCATGGGTTCTATACTTGGTACCTTCACTTATTATCAGGCTTTCACGAACAGGGGTTGGGAGGTGGTAGCTAGTTTCCGTTCCCTGCTCCGATGGGCACCATGCTGCCTGCCTTCTCCGGGCAGTTTGATTACACAACAACAGCACGGACAGCCACTCACGCTGGGTCTCTGAAAGCAAACGGAGGAATGACTGAGAGATTGCTCCTCCTTCATTTCGGTGCTTTCTGAGAATCATGCTTAGGTTTCTTCGTTTTTCACCTGATGTTTTTTTCAGATGTGAAAATAAAACCTAAGATTTGCAGCTGTATCTCATTGAAAAAAGAAGAAGAAATCATTAGAAGAATGATAAATAGGCTGACAGCTCTCTCAGAGGAAGGAGGGTACTCTAAATGTAATGTTATTGCATCTGGATGGGTGTAAAAGCCCTCTCTGCAGCTCACACTTCCTTTGGCAAAAAAAAAGCCATGAAGTCATGAAAATGTAATGCGCCAAATGCTCCTAAATGACACACACGTGTTGTTGCTGTTTTTAACTTGGGAAAGCTGTATGCTTTTTAAAGTAAAACCCTGCTCTTTGCTAATCCAATGCTTTCGGTTATTTTCATAACATATTTAAGAAAATTAGGAAGGTTTAGAATAATATTTTCTGTCCTTCTTTGCTGCATAATAAATAATGAAGCGTTTCTTAGAAGAAAACGTCAAGATGGAACTGGATCCTGCAGAGAAAAGGTCTCCTTTCCTGCACAGAAATGGGCACAGAAAGCGCGTGCTTCACTGCCAGGACAGATCACTATTTCTAGGACAAGCTGTAAGTGGGAAATGGACAGAGCTGCGAGGAACAAGAGATACAAGAGAGAAAACAAGACAGCAGCCACAGCGCTTCAAACACGCCAGGAGCCGGCACCTGACTGTCTCTGGGTACAACTACATTTGCTTTTTTAAACTTTGAAGTAACCAAGAAAGCAAATGATCAGTCTCAAAGACCAAGTTTGGGTCTTCGTCTTAGAATTATTTCCATCATAACTGGTTGAAATGTGCTAAAAGTTCAAAGCTGAAAATGGTTTTACTTCTGCTACTTGGAATATTCATTGTGTGGTCCACCCTACTTCCCCCCATTGCTGGCTCTTTCTAGAGGCATCACCTTATCCCTGTTTGCGTAGGCTTACACATCACATGAGATTTTTGTAGAATTTGATGAAAGTTGACGAACCAAGAGGCTAGGTGTGTGTTGTTTTAAGTAAAAGGGGGAGGAGGGGTTGCTGTGTTGTTTTGCTTTCTTTTATCTCTTGCTTCTCATTGCTGTGTCTATCTCCCAATTGTCATAGAAATAATGATCTGCTCTGATAGTGAAGTTCACACTTGGGAAAGGAAGGAATAAATCTCGTTTTCTTTAAGCATTGACAAGGTGATACTTCAATTTTCTTTCAAACCACAAAAATAGTAAGATAAATGGAATGACAATCAAGCACATATATGGGAAACTCAACCTGCCAAGAAAGGCAGTCATCAAAATACATTCTTCTCAAGAGCTCACTGGTACACCCAAGGGGGTAACCAAAAAAAAAAATTATATATATATATACAGAGAGAGAGAGAGAAGCTCTGTTGGGCGGAGCTTTCGGAATACGCATTTTCCTGCTGGGAAAGCATCAAGGCACTCTGAGTTAGTGCGTCCAGTAGCATCACCTGGGACGATTCCCTCGGGTCACAGAGAATTTTTTTGTTGAAGCCGTTTCACTCAACTCTCGCTTTTTTTCTGATGACCTATTTAAGAAAACAAAGTGCAGCTGTGAAATTTTGTTTCCTGCTTGGGGGAAAAAAAGCTGCAGAAACTGTTGTAATGTTGAACACAACTTACAAAGAAGTATGGGGGAAACGCAAGTGTACGAGTGGTTTTCTCATTTCAAAAAAAATGCAGTATCAATTGATAACAAATCTTGTCCTAGACATCTGTCAACTACCCAACTGGACAAAAATGCCACTCATAGTGCATTTTGAGTTCATTTCCCCAAGTCAGACTGTTAATCAAGCTTTCTATTTAGAGATTCTGAAAAGGTAGCAGAATAGTAACAAAAGAGGCGTGATTTGTGGCATACAGGAGACTGTTTTGCCACTACAACAACGCACCTGCTCATGCAGCCATCTGAGTGTGTCAGTTTTGCCTCTCCTGACCATGCACCTGACTCACCTGACCTCACTCCATGTGACTTCTTTTTGTTTCCAAGAATGAAGGTCATAAAAGGACAGAGATTTGACAACTAGAAGAGGTGAGGGGGAAAGAGTGAGGGAGATGCTGTCAGCCATCCCAACAGATGAGTTTGAGGAATGTTTTCAAGAATGGAATCACAGACTTGACACATATACTTAGTGCAATAAGAGGACTTTGAAGGTGATAAAGTTACTTTGTAAAAAAATTTAAATACAAAACTTTGAAAAAAATTCCATTGGGGGGAAAGGATATCCCCTCATAGATTCCTAAATTTCTACTGGAATTTCACTTTTCGATTTCACTCTCGTTTCTTGCCATTATTAGGTATTACATGGTCTATAAATTTTGTTCTGAGCCATTTTTTCTGTCCAACCTCTTTTTAGGACCCAAATTTCACTGATTGTTAAAACTTTAGAATAAATATGACCCCTTGGCACAGGGAACTACAAGTCCAGTTACTAAGCATAAGGTCAGCAGTTCAAATCCACCAGCCACTCACTGCAAGGCAGGAAAATGAGGCTGTCCATTTATATGCTGGGAAACCCACAAGTCCTCTCTGTCCTACAGGGATCTTATGAAGTGGAATGAACTCCATGGCAGTGAGGTGAGTTTAGAAGAAATAACTGTGGAAATGGTTACTTGCTGTTAGTTTACTGCAAGATAATACACTAATTCACAAGTCAAGCTCAAATGAAGTCGATTCAAAACATTTATGGGAGAGAATGGGATTTTTCCAGGAACTTTCTGAAGCTCCCTCAAAGATACATCCCAATGTCTTTTGTTTAAGCAGTTGCACCAAAATTATTAATTCCTAAAATGATGTGACACAGTGACAAATATAAATTGCCATCTGTCTTGGTGAAAGAGAGCTTTTTGCTCAGTCAGAAGCACAGTAGCAAGGCTAATCCCCAAAGAGGGAAGGGCTGACACACGACAGTTAGTCATTAGGATATGTTGCTTTTTCAGGCAGGTTCAATATGCTTGTGACTTTTTTTCCATTTGGATACGGTATACAAGAAAAAACAAAACAAAACCGTCCCCACGGTCATTAATGTCAATTCTTACTCATAGTGACCCCTACAGAGTTTCCAAGGCTGTAAAAGGAAGCAGACAACCCTTTCTCCTTAGAAGCTGCTAGAGATTTTCAAACAACCTCACTTTTAGCAGCCCAGTGCCTAATCCATAGTGCCACCATGGCTCCTTATAAAAGACACTCAAACTCTCACCGCCATCGAGCCAACGGGACTCACGACAACCTCACAGGACAGGGTAGAACCGGCCCTGTGAGTGTCCAAGAGTGGAACTCTTTACAGGAGTAGAACGCTCCCTCTTCCTCCAGAGGAGCGGCTGGTGATTTCAAACTGCACACCTTGCGCTGAGCAGTCCAAGGCCTTACCACTGCACCCAAGGTAGAGTAAAAGGTCTGCCTTAATAATTTTTTTTTAATTTTAAGTCTAAAATAGACACTCTTATCACTAGTTATGCTGTTTATCTTAAAGTTTATCTATACCCTTTTAAAGTCACCTGAGACATTGAAATGTGAAGAGAAGCGGCTTCTCTGGTTCACAAAGATGAAGCTGGCTGCTTCAGTCTTGGCAGCTCTATGGCAGTGGTTCTCAACCTGTGGGTCATGATCCCTGTGGGGGTCGAACAGCCCTTTCACAGGGATCATCCAAGTCAAAACAGTAACAAAATTACAGTTATAATGTAGCCATGGAAATAATTTCATGATTTGGGGTGGGGGTGGGGGGTCACCACAACATGAGGAACCGTATTAAAGGGTGGCGGCATGAGGAAGGTTGAGAACCACTGTTCTATCATAGTAAGTTGGAATCAATTTAACCATTTTGCCAGAGTCCCCTGGTGGCATCGACAGTTAAGCACAGTGCTATTAACTGAGAGGCTGGTAGTTCAAGCCCAACCAGAGGACCTTCCCAGGAAAGGTCTGGTCATCTGCTTCTGAAAAGTCCCCGAAACCAAACTCACTGCCATCAACTCACAGCGACCTTATAGAACTGGGTAAAACTGCCCCTGTGGGTTTCCAAGACTATATGTAACTCTTCATACAGCCTCATCTTTCTTCTGAGAGACAGCTAGTGCTTTCAAACTGCTGATCTTGAGGTTAGCAGCCCAACCAGTAACCACGACCCCACCAGCCACAAAAACCCTATGCAATACAGTCCTACTCTGAGACACACGGGGTCTCCACGAGACAGAATTGCAGCCACACAACTGTGGTGGTAGGTTTGGTTGACGGTCTTACCAAACATCACCTGTACCCATGGCTAAGGGGCTGAATTGAAGTCTGATCCAGCCTCTGGGCCCAGCTGCCCAACTGCAGGAAATGCGAACGAAGGTCAAAAGAACGCAGAACTGCACACTGAGTAAGTCATCCGGCAAATCCCAGGCTGTGGGAAACTAGACTCCAAACAGCCCGGGTCATCCACAGATACACAGAGAAAAAGAACAGGATGGGAAAATGATCTCAAACGGACAACCCCCATCAAAATTACTTCTAATTTGAAAAATAAATAAATAATTCTTTCTAATCGGCAACACTGACCCAGGGTGTCTGGAGATTTGCATCAGTTCTGACATTCCCCATGTAGGGCAATATCAAAAATCTCTTGTCCAGCTGTTTTGCACAACTGTGATGTGCATTAACGAAGAGTTGAGAAGGGGGTGGTGGGGGTAAGCGAGGAACTGTGCACCAGAGCCACCACCAGCATTTCACATCACTCCGCCAGGACCCTCGGCAGCACAAGGAGGGAGCGGGCGGCCGGAGAGGCAGAAGCCCCCAGCACAAGCAGGGTGGGGCATCTGAAGTTCCTTCTTCCAAAAGGGCCTCTGCCCACATAACTGTCAGCCAACAGCCACCAAGGACCATGTCCAGGGCCAAGGCACAGCTCTGCAGCAGAGCCGGCTGGTGCCCTCCTGCTGTCCCACAGGCCGCATGCAAGCCCTGACTTCCCCCACTACCACCACCTTCAACACTTACAGTGGTAAGGAAGGGGGTCCCGCCGAGGCTCGTGCATCCAGAGAAGTGCAGGGAATGGCCCAAGCACTGAGAGACTGAAGACCACTTGTGCTCAGGGCGGGAGACATCCCTGATGCTAGCATAATGCCAAGTTTGTATGACTTGGTCTTTGGGACCTAACCAGGTTGGCGGGTGAACAGTGGTGTATGACTTCAAATCGGGGTCAAACACGTACTGTACTCTTCACGTAACAACCACTTCATTACATTTTACAATTTTGACGACAGGAAGAAAATCTACTGTCTGTCGCACATAAACCTGGGTCCAGGGACTTCCCTCAGCAAGTCACAGGCTTGCAGACCCATTTGCACAGAGCAGTTCTATTCTCTGTCTTACAGGGTCACTATGGGTTAGACTCAACTCAATGGCAGTGAGTTTGGGTTCGGTGAGTTAAGCTGGGTCCATGCCTGTCCCATGTCCAATTCCCAACCCATGGAACTACCTGGGCCTGTCAGGCATGCAGTTGAAGCAGCCAATTTTCCACTTGTCCTGTGAAAAGGCTACACAAATGGATTTCGAGGAAGCCCTTCCAAGAAGAGCCCTCAAGTGGCTGAAAGGCCCCAGCGGCTACTCCTCACTACACTCAAGGGCTCTAGGGGGACAGAGCCCTCCAGCAGGAAGGGTTGGAGGAGAAATTGCAGGTCTAAGCAGTGCAGCAGAAGCTGGCTGCCTGTTGTCCTCCGCAGCCTGGGTTGCTGGGTTCCTCTTCCAGACAGCTATTAGCCGGACTCCGGGGCCTTGGCCGGATTCCAGGCACCCATTTCAGTGGAGTCTTCCCACCTGCAGGGCAGTTGGGGGGGTGCCAGCAGAGGGCATGGGCAGCAATCCCAGCACCCATCCTGACCCATGGGCCTACTAGCTACCAAAGCCTTAGTGGTTCAATCCCTGGATCCCAGGTCCTCTTCAGCACCATCCCCAATGGCAGTGCCAGGAACCCAGCAATTCCAGACTCCAGGGGCCACACCTGGAGTCGTCACCACCCCCACCACCACAACCATCACCATCATCCTCATCGAACGCTGATTGTGCCCAATGACCTGGTCTATGAACCCTAGCCATATCAGGCAAGTGGGTGTACTTACTGAGTGAACATGGGAAGCGACTGCGCATAAAGTTCTATTTCTTAACCTGTCTGGCTTATAATAATTAGCCATGTCATTAATTGTTTTATATCAATGTAAAGATTTAGAGGCAGCTACTAACCATATGAAGAAATAGTCACTATCTAGAAAGAAAATGTTTTGAAAATGATGATGGCAACATACATATAAAGTGCTTGATAAAGTGATGTATTGATTTTTATAAGAGCAGTAAGAGTCTCCAGTTGTGATTTATATATATAGCTATATATATATATACACACACACACACACACACACATATATTCACGATCACTAGCAGTAGGAGAAACGCGAATTTAAACAACAATGAGACATCACGTTACACAGAAACTTTTGGTGAAGTTCAATAAAAACAGAAAATAACAAGTGCTAGAGAGGATGTGCAGAGCTAAGAATCCTTATAGAATGCTGGTGTATGCCCCTTACAGAATCAGTATGGCATCACCGTAAACACATGAAAACCCCAAATCCAAATACCTTCATGTTCCGCAATCTCTCTACTAGGTAGATACCCAAATGAAATTAATATAACACGAGCAGATATATGCAAACCTATATTTATTGGAGCAATTGCCACAATAGCAAAAATATAACACGAGTGGACATATGCACACCTGTGTTTATTGCCGTAATTTCCACAAGAGCAAAAACCATGGAAACAACCCAAACCCCAACTCGAGAGGAATGGATAGAGAAGCTCTGGGCCATTCCCGCCAGGGAATTGTAGGCCTCAATAAGAAACAATGATAGCTCACTTCGATGCTGCAAGACATGGACGAAGCTAGAGAACATGTGCTACGCAAACTCAGTCAACCCTGCAAAGATGAACATTTAATATCACCATTGTTATGAGAATAAACAAAGGAGAAATGGAGTTTTATTCGCCAATAAACACGACTTTGACTTTGACTTGAGGACTACAAAGGAGGCCAGGGGCAGGGGTAAGAACAGGAGAGGGGAGGGATGGGGTGAAACAAAACAAAAAAAAAATAAAAATAAAAGAGGTTTTAGCATGAATAAATAAATAAAAACTGCTCTCATGGGAGAGGGGGACAGAAAGTCTCCAGATTCCCTTCCCCAAAAATCTAAATATTGGTCAAATGGATAAAAGAGGTGATAAAAGTAAAACTGAAGTGGATTGGAGTCTTTAATGACATATAAGCTCATGTCAAACTTTTTTTTAATTTTTTTCTTTTTTTTTTTTTTTTAATAACAGGATACCAGCAAATCTGAACATTCCAGCTCCCAACAAAGTCTTGTGGGTTTTCCATTCTTCAGGCCAGCTGTTCAGCAAGAGTCAAAGGAAAAGCAATGCCTGTTATTTCCTCCCTCCCCATGACCTTTCCTAGGGAATCGCCTCCTATCATGTTTTACACCAGCTGGATTCACTCTCCTGGGAAGCCTGGCATTCTAAGGGAAAGATTGTAAATACCCAAACCTGCTCATCTCTCAGCCTCATCCCATCTCGCCAACTTGCTTGCACCCTAGCTCAGGAGGCCAGGATTGAGTCGTCTTTCTCTCTCATCTCCCCTGGACTCTCAGTAACTCCCTTTTTAACTCCAAAATGTAGCAAATCTGTCCACTTTTCTCCACCTCCACAGAAGCCTCATCCTTTACCATCAACAATTGCAAAAGCCTCCTAACTGGTTCCATTTTATTTTTTAACCCTCTGCAATCTCTTCCTTGTACAAAACCCGCAAAATCTCTCCAACGCTACCTTAAAAAAACTTAACATTGTTCAAAATCCTGCTCACTGACAACCCACTGCACTTTGACTTAATTCCAAATTTCTTTCCGTGTCCTGCATCATCCAGTCCCTCTCCAACTCTCTGACGTCATCTGCAGCCACTTTCTTCCAGTCTCCAACACGGCCACAGGGACCCATCCGCTGCCTCCCATACACTCAGCTCGGGCCCACCTTCACTCCTCCACAGCGGTCTCCCTGTGCATACTAAGATCGCTCCTCTCCCACTGCTCACAAGGCTAACTCTCTCCCCTGAGAGGCAGCTTTGTGACCTCCTGAGAGAAGCCTCCCTTCAACTGCCCTGTTAGGTCCCACCGCTGTTTTCTACCCATCCATGTTATTTCTACCCTTCACAGGTCAAGCAAGCTTCAACTAGATGGAATCTACAAAGACGAAGATTCCAATGATTCCAGTCACCAATGTAGCCAGCATCTGGTATTTAGAAGGCAGCCAAGTAATTGCTAGGTTTAGAAATATGTAAGCAAATCCATAACTTCAAGACTGACTCCTGATTCGTCGTGTCTTGAGCGCACAGTTAGCAAAGAAAGCCAGTTTGGAGGACAAGGTTAGCTGAACCACAAGGAGACAACCTAGCAGAGATAGGATACGATGGGCCCCGAAGACAGAGTCCAAGAAAGTTAATGCCGATTAGCTTTGCTTGAAGCTTTCCTCAAAAGTAGTAAAAATAGTATGTACCATATATGCTCGTGTATGAGCCGAGGTGGTTTTTATTGATAGGTTTTTTAAAAATCATTTTATTGGGCGCTCATTGAACTCTTATCACAATCCATACATACATACATTGTATGCCAAGCACATTTGTACATTTGTTGCCATCATCATTCTCAAAACACTTGCTTTCTACTTAAGCCCTTGGTATCAGCTCATTTTTCCCCTTCCTCCCTCCTCCCCCTTCCCTCATGAACCCTTGATAATTGATAAATTATTATTATTTTGTCATATCTTATACTGTCCAATCTCTCTTTACCCACTTCCCTGTTGTCCGTACCCCAGGGAGGAGATTATATGTAGATCCTTGTAATTGGTTCCTCTATTCTACCCCACCTTCCCTCCCCCCTTCTGATCTCGCCACTCTCACCATGGGTCTTGAAGGAATCATCTGTCCTGGATTCTCTCAGTGTCCGGTTTCTATCTGTACCAGTATACCTCCCCTGGTCTAGTCAGATTTGTAAGATAGAATTGGGCTCATGATAGTGGACAGGAGAAAGCACTGAAGAACCAGAGGAAAGTTGCCCGTTTCATCATTGCTACACTCTACCGACTGGCTCATCTCCTCCCCGTGACCCTTGTGTAAGGGGATGCCACATTACCTACAGATGGACTTTGGGTCCCCAATCTGTACTCCCCCTCATTTATAATGACATAATTTTTAGTTCATTGATGCCTGATACCTGATCCCTTCGATGCCTCATAGTCACACAGACTGGTGTTATAAGCCAAGTTTTGTTTTTCAATTATAAGAACAAGCTTTTTTATTTATTTATTTTTTTAATTTTTAATGAATCATTTCATTGGGGGCTCATACAACTCCCATCACAATCCATACAAACATCAATTTTATGCAGGCCACATTTACACACTTATTGCCATCATCACTCTCAACACATCCTCCCTCCATCCAGGCCCCCAGTATCAGGTATAAGCCGAGTTTTTATGCAGCACATTTTTTATGTCATTTTTGTGATAAAATTAGCTGCCTCAGCTGGTACTCGGGTTGGCTTACACTTGAGTATATCTGGTAACTTACAAAACTATTTTAATTTGCGAGTTTTCAGCTAAAGATTTCACAAAACCCACAAACTCTAAAATTCAAGATGCATTTCTAGTTGTTTTGGTTTTGCCCATGATTGCCGTCACTGTGACAATCCATCTCTTTGAGGGCCTTCCTCTTTTATACTGCCCATCTACCTCACCAAGGAGCTTAGGAGGTGCTGTCAGGTAAGCGCTGCACTGGGCTGCCACCCGCTAGGTCTATAGTTCAAACCTGTCAGCAGCTCCCTGGGGAAACGATAGGTGATCTGCTCCTGTACAGACTTTAGTGTCAAAAGCTTTATATATGGTTGCTGTAAGTTTGAATCAATTCGACGGCAGTGGATTTGGTTTTTTTATGGCAATGTTACCAAATATGATGTCCTTTTCCAGGGACTGATCCCTCTGGTTAATACATCCAAAGTATGTGAGAAATAAAGTCTCACCATCCTCAAAGCAGCTGAACCACAGAGACTGCCTAGCAGAGCAGCGACTCAAGCAGCATTCTCACTGTATTTCCTCTGAGACAGACTTCTTTGTTCTTCTGATAGTCCTTGGTATATTCAATATTCTTTGTCAACATCATAAGGCAGACTTATCAAGTATAATTCTCTGGTCTTCCTCACTCACTGTCCAGCTGCCAAATGCTTCTAAGATCACTAAAAATGCCATAACTTGCATAAGGCATAGTTTAGTCTTCACAGTGACATCTTTGCATTTTTTAAGAGATCTTATGCAGCAGGACTGCCCAATGCGAGGACATCCTTTGGTTTCCTAACTGCTGCTTCCATAAGCACTGCTTGTGCATTGGAGGAAAAATGAAATCCTTAACTTCACATGTTTCTCTGTTCATCATAGTGTTGGCTACTAATGCAGTAGTGAAGAGTTTTGCTTGCTTTCTTTTTTTTTTTTGAAAAATTTTTTTCCATTTTTATTTTTTTTAATTTTATTGGGGGCTCTTTCAGCTACTACAACATTCAGTACATTATTTGTACCAAGCGCATTTGCACACATGTTTCCACATACATTTCCCAACATTTTCCACTTGAGCCCTTGATACAAGCTCCTCTTAAAAAAAAAAAAAACACCCCTTTCCCCTCGCCCCTTTTTTTTTTTTTTAATGAATCACTTTATTGGGGGCCCATACAACTCCCATCACAATCCCTAACAACATCAGTTGTTTGCAGGCCACCTTTACACACCCATTGCCATCATCACTCTCAAAACATTCTCCCTCCCTCCAGGCCCCCATTATCAGCTCGCTATATTACCCTTCCTCCCCTCCTTCCCCTTGAACCCTTAGTAATTTATATATTATTTTTTCATCCTGTACACTGTACAATGTGTCCCAACACTCACTTCCCTGTTGTCCTTGCCCCAGAGAGGAGGCTACGTGTAGATCCCTGAAGTTGGCTCTCCCTCTCCATTCCTCCATCCCTCCACCCTCCTGGTATTACCACTCCTATTACTAGTCTTGATGGATCATCTATCCTAAGTTTCCCGTGTTTCCAACTTCACTGTACATCTCCTGGTCTAGTTGGATTTATGTGGTAGAATTGGGGTCATAATAGTAGGTGGGAGGCAGCATGGGAACTAGAGGAAGGTTGCATATTTCATAGCTCCTACCCTGTATCTTAACTGACTCATCTCCTCCTTGTAACCCCTCTGCAAGAGGATGTCACCTCAACTATTGATGGGCTTTGGGTCCCCAATCTGTACTCCTCCTCATTAATAATAATATGATTTTAGCTCATTGATGCCTGACACCAGATCCCTTCACCACCTCATGATCACACAGGCTGGTGTGCTTCTTCCGTGTGGGCTTTATTGCTTCTGAGCTGAATGGCAGCTTGTTTACTCAAGACTTTAAGTCCCCAGATGCTATATCTTTTGGTGAGTTTTGCTTTCTTTACACTGAAGTGGTTTCAAACTGCTGACCATGCAGTTAGCAGTCTAATGTTTATCCCACTACATCCTCCTAGGTCCTGGTCCTATGATTTCTGAAAATAAAACGTCTGGAAACCGAAGAACTTAAAGCTCATCTGGACAAAAAGAATGTTCTATGTTTTTAATACAGAAAGCACCCTAATGCTCAATTCTGTAATCAGAATATGCATTCATGAATACTGAATGTGTGCACATGCGCTTGTGCACGCATGCATAGACACTAAAGAATTCCGGTGGCACAATGGCTAAACGCTTGCCTGCTACCCACAAAACTGTCAGATCAAACCTAGCCAGCAGCTCCTACAGCTCTGCAGAAGAAAAGGCTTGGCGGTCTGCTCCTGGAAGAGCTGTCATTAGTATCGCCAGGTGGCATCAGGTTCGTTCCGACTCGAAGTGAGCTGTGTACAGCAGAACGGGCCTATGCCAGCCTCACAATCATCATGCCTGAGCCCCCTGCTGCCATCGCTGTGCTGACGCGGCTCCTCAGAGGTCTTCCTCCTGAGCTCCTTTCCCAGGGATTGGTCTCCCCTGATACGAGGCTCAAAGCCTTTAGGCCAAGTCTCCCCATCCGCACTTCTAAGGAGCACCCTGGCTGCGCTATTCCAAGACACGCTTTCTCTTCGGGCAGTGCACAGTACTTCCGATCGCCTTCGCCACCACCATCGTTCCAATGCACCTATGCATGATGACAGCCTAAGAAATGCTCTGGAGCAGCTCTGCTGGCACTGGGGGGTCACTGACAGGGATCACCTCCACTATGACCACTAACTGCCTGTCTGTACACATAGAGGCATACAATCTCACATATACGACACCGCTCATGTTGACATCTTTCTGAGATTCTCACTCTGCTAGAAGCCTTCTTTAAAAAAAAATCATTTTATTGAGGGCTCATACAACTCCCATCCCGAGCAATACATACATCAATTGTATGCAGACCACATTTGCACACTTGTTGTTATCGTCACTCTCACAACATCCTCCCTCCACTTGGGCCCCCAGTACCAGCTCTCCATATTCCCCCTCCCTCCCTAGGCTCCCTCCCCCATTATCCCTTAATAATTTACAAATTGTTATTACTTTTTCATATCCTACACTGTCCAATGGGTTCCTTTACTCACTTCCCTTTTGTCTGTACCACAGAGACGTGGTTATATATAAATCCCTGCAATTGGTTCCCCCTTTCTATTCCACCATCCGTCCACCCTCCCAGTATCACCACTCCCACCACTGGTCCTAAAGGGATCATCTATCCTAAATTCCCCATGTTTCCAGCTCCAGTGTACATCCCCTGGTCTAGCTGGATTTTGTCAGAATTGGGATCATGATAGTGAGTGGGAGAAGCATTTAAGAACTAGATGAAAGTTGCATATTTCATTGTTACTACACTGTATCTTAACTGGCTCATCTCCTTCCTCTGTAAGGGGGTGTCGCTTCACCTACTGGTGAGCTTTGGGTCCCCAATCTGTACTCCCCCTCATTTATAGTGATATAATTTTAGTACTAGAAGCCTTCTTTCAAACTATATATCCTTCATTATAACTGAAAGAAGTTCAAAGTCATTTGCACCTTAATCCTCCATTTGCAAACCATGAGCTCATGTGAATACACATGCACACTTATTTACACATTTGCTACTCTCATTCCTTCAATTTGAGACTACAGAGCAAAGACTTGTAAAGAAACTCCCTGAAATGATCGTAAACTTACTTAACACGTGGAAAGTAGTGCAAATCAAATTCCAACAAATGCTGGGGGATGCTAAGAAGGAAAGTTTCTATCACAGAGCATAAATTTCCTCTTCAGAAGAAAAACGCGGGGTGTGGCTGGTAGGGAGACAGAAACTGAGGTCATCGTAATTATAGTTGGAGGTTTCCAGCACACAAGATCTGCCTAACCCAGAAGGCAACAAGCCTTGGCCTACTAGCAGTCTCCTGTTTGGCATTTTCCTTTGAACACTGGCAAGCATCGCAGATAATTCTTTTGCGTGTCCCCATACATCGATTGCAACCTGTGAAAAGTATTCAGAAAATTGGGATTGTAAAACAGTAGCTTTCGCTTTACGCTTGCCACCTTTACTATCAGCATCAGGATAGCGTTAGAAGTGAAATGGGTCTCCTGCCTGTTACTAACTGCAGATGTCCACAGGGTTTTTTCAAACCATTAGTGGGGCGTGGAAATAATACAGTGGGTCATGACCAGCCTTTTTTTTTTAAGGAAGTGGGAAATATCAGAAAACAGCACAAGCTTCCATTTCAGTTTTGATATAGGTGGGTCTATATTCTCCATTTGCTACTGCCTGCTGTCATATGCTGCCCAGGCAGTTCTGACTCACAGCAACCAAGAGAGAACAAAACCAAACACTGGCTGTTTATCAGCCATCCTCACCCCACTATTAAATCTGAGCCCACTGCTGCAGCCACTGCCTCAACCCATCTCCTTGAAGGTCTTCTTTCCACAGGTCCTCTACTTGACAAGCATGATGTCTTTCTCCAAGGACTGGCCCCGCCTGATCTCATGTCCGAAGTTTGTGAGACCAAGTTTCAGCAGCCCCACTGCTAAGGAGTATTCTGGCTGAACGTCTACCAAAAGAGACGGGGCTCCTTCTTTGGGTGTTCATTGAAACATTTGAGACTCTTCACCCACATAACTGTGGAGGAGAAATCTCTTAATATGGCCCTTCTATCCATGTCTCTGTAACTCCTACCAAGTGATTGGGTGTGACAAAGCACATACGCAGTATACATGGCTAATAGAAGGACTGCTGGGTTTTAGTTGCCACTCTCCTAACTATGCATGGTGCTCACGGGAGGAAAACGAAACGCCGGGGCCATCAGTAGAAGAGAACATTTAAGCTCTCTGCCTAAAGTGGTGTACTGATTACAAAGTGGGCTACAATCTGAAGGTCGACAGTTCAAAACCACCAGCCACCCCTCAGAAGACAGGCAGGGCTTTCTACTCCTTTACACAGCTATGTCTCAGACACAGCGCAGTTCCACTCTGTCCTACAGGGTCGATGTGGGTGGTCATCAACTCGATGGCAGGGAGTTTGGTTTGGGGTTTTGTCTAAAGTGGCAGAGGCTGTGGCACAGAGAGCACAAGACAGAGTAGGGGGCCAGGGCAAGCCTGAGACCCAGGCATGGACACCATGAGACAGAACACAGTCACAGAGCTGAGGCAAAGCGACCAGGGGGCTTCCTACTCCACAGAGGCCAAGGGACCACGTGGCTGAGAGGCTGAGGACCAGAGAGACATCTGGCTGCTGGCTGTGGGCCCACGACTGCATCCTTGTTTACCGATCCTGACTTCTGGTAGCTGTTAACGCCTCTAGTAAGTCCTCTGAATCCTGAGTATTGTGAGTTCTGTGTGGTCAATGCAATGAACTATGGAATTAGGTGTAGAGTGGGGTGGGAGGGATGGTTGGTATCAAACTGAGTAAAGAAGGATGGACCCAGGAGGCATGTCTGACTCCTGCCTTGGGGCTACTGAGAAGCCAGAGGAGGTCATCTTTGGGCACTCCCGTGCTGTCCATGCAATGATTCACAGGTCACAACTCTTCTTAAGTCTTCTGTATGGATGGTCCAGTTTGCACATGCATCTGAGGTGAATGAAAATACTAGGGCTTGCGTCAGGTGCACCTGCAGCTTCCAAGCGACATACTTGCTTTTCACATTTTAAAAAGGACTTGTGCGGCCCATTTGCCCAGTGCCACACACTGTTTGATTTCTTGACTGCTGCTGTTTCCGCGAGCACTGGCTGTGGATGCAAATTAGATGAGATCCTGGGCAACGTCAATGTGTTCTCCATTTATCACGATGATGCTCACAAGAAGAGCTCTGAAGATATTTTTTGTCTTCATATTGAGGGACAATCAATCGATCCTGAAGGCTGGATGTTCATCCGTAAGCACTCCGAGTCCTCAGGCATGGCCTCTGCATAGCACAGACTGTTACTTAGACTTCCTCCCTACCTGATGCTTTGCCCTTCTTTATACACACCTACTTAGATTATATGCCTAGCATGTGGATTGATAAGTATGCTGAAAGGCTACAACACGACTCTGATATGTGCACCTTTCCTGGTTTGAAGCTACACAGTATGCGTCTAGGATAACACATACTTATTACTCGCCACTGAGCCCATTCAAGTCTGTTCTAACTCAGGGCAACCCTCTCAGACAGAAAAGAACTGCCCCCGAGTTGCCAAGGCTGGCTGTAAATCTTTGGAAGCAGACTGCCTCATCTTTCTCCGGGGGATTTAACCTCTGAGCTTTCCGTTATCAGCCCAAGGCTTAACTCGCTGCTCCACTGGGGCTCCTTTATTACTTTGCCCCTAATATATTTCAGAAGCAATGAGCTAAGCAGTGAACGACTCGCCCCTAAGGTTAGTGGTTAGAGGCCACCAGCTGCTCCACAGGAGAAAGGCTGTCTAATCCATTAAAGATCTACCGCTTTGCAGACCCTCTGAAGCTCTTCGACTCTGCTCTGGAGGGGCTCTGTGCGTCAGCACGGACCCACGATAGGGGGGATACGTTAAGGCCCAAAGACAAAGTATCTCCAGTCCCACACAGACTTCTTTGAGACCAGAAAAAAATGACATTCTTCATAAATTCTGAGCACTGTTTTGTTTGTTCTTCCAAACAGAAAGCTTTTTTTATGAACACTCCCCTGAAACACATTTCTAGGACAAGTATTTGGATTATTTCAGTAAACAAATTTCAATCTAACTGGTGTCTTTCATATGACTGACTTTTTTCTTTACAATTCTAACAAGTGCTTCACTCCTGACATGACTCAAATCCTCCCCACTGGACCATTAGGTTCATAAAGCTGGCCCTAACAGCACCACAGTGAGGGTGTTTTTAACTATCAAGTGCCAAATCGAGGATGGTGGCTTCGGTTGGACAGGTGGGGAAGGGGTGCAACTGAGAAGAGATATGCCTAGGGAGCTTTAACTGGATTGGTACTCTTTTGCTTGCATTGGGTTTTGTTTGTTTGTTTTTTAATTCACTGCCATCGACTCAATTATGATTCATAGGAACCATGTAAGATAGACTGGAACTGCTCCTGTGGGGTTCACGGACTGGAACTTTTTGGTTGTTGTTGTTAGTTTATTCATTCTAAAGGGTCGCTCTCACAGTATTTCCATCCCATCCCCAGAAATCACCTGTAGAAACATTACAAAGATCCACAAGGCCCATAATAAAATTCTGGGAGGGCAGGTTGAGTAGCTGTGGGGAGAGGGTAGTGTTGAAGATGTGCGGCATCTGGAGATCACCCTTGTACATGGCTAGCCTTCTTGGATCACCCCTGGCAGGGCCATTGTCATGTGACCTTCAATACCATTGCTGAGAAACAGTGGCAGCATAATCAGAAGGCAAATCAAAACACAGGACTGCTGAAGATTCCACTACCTGAGACAACGTTCGTAATAGAGACGGTGCTCCAAGCCATACATTTTCTGACCTACTGTAGTCACAAAGTAGTTCCCAGTGGAGGCAAGCTTGAGGTTGTGGTAGCAGTTCTCTCCTAACTGTATCTTCATCTTATATTTCTCCTTCTGAAGAGCATGATAGATGACTATTTCACTACTATTCAAACCTACTAACATCTACTCCTCACTGGGGTCATGGTTTATGCCAAGGGTCTGATGTTGAAAATCATGTTTATCCAGACGCTGGTAGGTCCTCAAATCCCAGGAATATAGGATGGTGCCTTCACTTCCTGTCAAGAACTTAGGACCTGTGATGTCAACATACCTGCTCCTATTTCCAGGGAGCTGGTGCTTCCTAATCAAGATTTGGTTCCTCAAATCCCAGATTTCCACGATTTCACTGAAACAAGCCATTCAGATGTGGCCATCAGGGGAGATCACAATGGAAAAGCACCTGATGCCTGTGGAGGACAGCTGTGCCCTGAGATGGGGTGTGGGTGCCAGATCCCAAATATTCAGGCCAAGTGACACATCTTGTGTGATCAGGTTCTGTTCATCAGGGAGCAGCATGCAGGTGAAAATGCAGTTGCAATTGCCCTCCAACTATAGATGGTCCACAGGGGGCTTATTTCAACTATGCAGGACACTCTTATTCCATACCTTTATGTAGTTGGCACCGCATGTGTACACATGCTGGGTAGAGCAAATGATGGCAATGGCATTGATGCCCCTTTGATGGCAGAGTCTGCCAACCTTCCAGGAAAAATAGGGGAGCCTCTTTCTGACAATTGTTTCCTCTGGAATGGGTGGAATTGTTTTAAGGAGTAACTGGTCTTCCTGGAAGGAGGCTGATAATTCCAGGATCCTTGTGTGGAGCTATGAGACCTTGCACAAGAGTCGACGTCTTCTCCTGGTTGCACAACAAAAAGGCCTGTGGCCGGGTACTCAGATTTCTCTAGGTTCTGGAGGCCCCACTGCTGCCAAGTCACAGAGGCCCTCTCCCCATGAATGGTTGAAGGGGCTGGAGAAGGCTGGGATGTACAGGCAGACTCTCCTGTTGGTACTGTACTGATTGCTCATGCTAGAAGGGAGTGACCGCATATCTGGCACATCCCTCCCCTACTCTGGATTACCACAAATTCTGGGTACATTGAATGAAGCCTCTTCCTTTTCTCCACTCATGTTCTTAGATCAACAAAGTTCTGCATTGGAGAAATGGGGCTGTCAAACACATCTTAAGAGTCTCGAAGCATCGGAATCTCCTCTAAAAGCAGAAGGGGCAACCTTGGAGAGAGGTGGGCCACAGAGCTGAGCTCCAACTAGGCCTGGATACCCCCACCCGAACCCCAGGTCTGGCTTCCCCAGTCTGGGACCAGACCGGAACTCCTTACGGGAGTAGAAAGCCTCACCTTTCTCCCTTGAACTGCTGACCTTCTGGTCAGTGCCTAGCATGTAACCTATGACACCACTAAGCCACCAGAATGCCCACCAAAACAGTAGAAATATTTTCATGTTAGAAGGGAAAGATCCACATGGCAGAGACAAATGCACTGTCCGTCACCCTCATCATAGGGTTCCATGTGACAAACTGTTAGTGTCCTGGTCTATAAAAACCAAGGAATGCTTGAAACCCAACCTATACAAGAGTTGCTCTGAAGAAATGAAATTATAAACATGAAAACGCTACCCTTCACCCCCCCTCCAAAAAATGGAGGAGCAATGGGCTTATGTTAATGGTGGTGAAGTAATTTGCAAAAGGATATCAATAGTTGTTGCACAGCAAGAAGAGTATAATCAATGGCACTGAATTATGGGAAATGTTTTGTTGTGTACTTTTTTAGGAAACATGCACAATTAGAGGGAAACAAATAAATAACAGTGAGAGCAAGGAAAAAGAAGACATTCTAAAATTGACTGCGGTAACTGTGGCAGTCATGTACTTGTGTGTCAACTTCATGATTGGGAATATAGGGGTGAAGTCTAGTCTGTCAATTTGGAGATAGACAATGAGACCTCTGTGTTAGATATGGCTTTCTCTGAGAATTCTGGGAAGTCTTGTGATATTTCCCTCGTGGAGATGGGAGACCATCTCCCCAGTTGTTGGGAAACGCTCAACTGACAAGACAAGATGGCAGCGTCCGAGGAACTGGAGGAGCCAGAGAAGTCACACAGCCTTACCCTGATGGAACCAGACCTCTGAAGCTGGAAAAGCCACAGAGAGACCCCTGCCAGTGCTGAGAGGCTTCTACCGCCAATGGATACTGCTGATGGGCCCTGAGCCCTGGAAACAAGGAACCATGAAGGGGGCCCCTGCCAAAGCCGGGATGCTTCTACTGCCGCTAGACATACAAGACTCTGCACCCACTGGCCTGTGAGGGCCCTGGTGTCATTGCACATGCTTCATGAGTTGGAAGGAATCTTTATAGACTGGTTTCAGGCATATGGCCTAATATCGGACTTATGACCTTGGACTGGACTGGGTTGGGATGCTTTCTCAATGTTCCATTCCTCTTGTATATAAACCTTTCCCTTAAATCCATATGCGTGTTTATGAATTTGTTTCTCCAGTCTACCCGGACTAACATAGTAATCATTATACAACTCTTCTTGATATGATTGAATTACTAAATTGTACGACATGTGGATGAAGTACTAATAAAACTGTTTAGAAACACACAGAGATAAGAGTTGTATGAGCCCCATAAAATGATTTAATTTAAAAAATCACAAAGATTAAAATGTGGGTTTTTTAATTTTTTTAATAGGTTTTATTTTTATACTCTTCAGAAATGCCTGTCTGGGTCAATATACGTCTCTTGGAAGGGAGCTAAAATGTTAAGTGTGGCAAATGTGTAACCACCACCTTAAAAAGTAAAAATTGGATAAACAATCTGGATGAAAAAACAACAGGACTGACGACAGTTCCAGGGGGACATGGGAGAGAGGAAGCGGGGGAAAGGAAGTAAATGTTAACAAACCCAGGGTCAAGGAAACAACAAGTGATCTAAAATCAGTGGCAAGGAGGGAGTAGGAGGCCTAGTGGGGTTTCATCAAGGACAATGTAACCGAGAGGAATTACTAAAACCCAAATGAACACCAAGCATGATAGGGGGGCAAGAGGAAAGTAAAAGGAAACAGAGGAAAGAACTAGGAACCCAAAGGTATTTATAGAGGTCTAAATACAGGCATGTACATATGCAAATATGTTTATATATGACGATGGGGAAATGGATCTGTGTACATATATTTATAGGTTTATTTTTAAGGTAGCAGATGGACATTGGGCCTCTACTCAAGTACTCCCTCAACGCAAGAACACTTTGTTCTATTAAACTGTCATTCTATAATGTTCACCTTCCTGCCAAGATCGCTGCAGACAAAGCGGGTGACTAAGAAATTGTGGTGAACAAAGCTGACAGTATCCGGCTATCGAAAGATATAGCATCTGGGGCTGAGCCCCGGTGGCGTAGTGGTTGTGCGCGGGACTGCGGCCCACTGGGACGGAGGTTCGATTCCAGCCCCACGGAGCAAAGGCTGGGCCTCCTACTCCCACCACCTGAGGGCAGTGATGCCCCACCCTACCCCACCACCCCACCCCCCCAAAAAAGATATAACATCTGGAGTCTTAAAGGCTTGAAGATAAACAAACAGCCCTCTAGCTGGGAAACAACAAAGTCCACATGGAAAAAAGCACACCAGGCTGTGTGATCACAAGGTGTCAATAGGATCAGGTATCAGGCTTCAGAGAACAAAAAAATCATATCACTGTGAAGGCATGAAGACCCAAAGCCTAGTTGGACATACCCTTACAGAGGGTCACGGAGAGGGGATGAGCCAGTCAGGGTACAGTATAGCACCAAGGAAACAACTGTCCTCTGGTTCTTTAAAGTTCTTTAAAGCTTCCTACTCCACCACCCCCCAGCCCACTATCATGACTCCGATTCTACCTTACAAATCCGGCAAGACCAGAATATGTACACAGATACATATAAAAGGAAATGCAGGATGGATCCCCTCAGGATCAATAATGAGAGTAGTCATACCTGGAGGGAAAGGGGAAGGTGGAGGAAGAAAGGGGAAGCTTTTCACAATGATCTACATATAATCCACTCTCTGGGGAACAGACAACAGAAAAGTGGATGAAGGGAGACATCAGTCTGTGTAAGACATGAAAAAATAATCATAATTTATAAATTATTAAGGGCTTGTGAGGGAGGGAGAAAGAGGAGGGAGGGGGGAAAAATGAGGAGCTGATACCAAGGGCTCAGGTAGAGAAAATGTTTTGAAAATAATGATGGCAACAAATATATGAATGTGTTTGACAACATGGCTGGATGAATGGATTGCAATAAGAGTTGTACAGGCCCCCAATAAAATGATTTTTATTATTGCTATTTTTTAATCATTTTGTTGGGGGTTCATACAACTCATCACAATCCATACGTACGTACATCCATTGTATACCAAGCACATTTGTACATCAGTTCCCCCTTTCTAACCCACCTTCCCTCCACCCTCTCAGTATCGTCACTCTCATCACTGGTCCTGAAGGAATCATCTGTCCTGGATTCCCTATGTTTCCAGTTCCTATCTGTACCAATGTACATCCTCTAGTACAGGAGGGTTTGTAAGGCAGAATTGGGATCATGATAGTGGGGTCAAAGAAGCATTGAAGAACTAGAGAAAAGTTGTATGTTTCATCATTGCTACACTGCACCCTAACTGGTTTGTCTCCTCCCTGCGATCCCTCTGTAAGGGAAAGTCCATTACCTACAGATGGGCTTTGAGTCCCCAACTATACTCCCCCTCATTTACAATAATATAATTTTCAGTTCTTTGACGCCTGATATCTGATCCATTCAACATCTTATGGTCACACAGGTGCGTTTATTTCATGTGGGCTCTGTTGCTTCTGAGCTAAATGGCTGCTTGTCTACTTTCAAGCCTTTATGACCCCAGAGGCTATATCTCTTGGTAGCCAGGCATCATCAGCTTTCTTCACCACTTTTGCTTATGCACACATTCATTTGCAGCGATAGTGTCGGGAAGGTGAGCATCAAGGAATGCCAATTTAATAGAACAAAGTGTTCTTGCATTGTGGAAGTACTTGAGTGGAGGCCCAATGTCCATCTGCTTCCTTAATACTAGACTTATAAATAAATGCACATAGATCTATTTCCCCATCTTCATATAAAAATATATTTAGTTATGTGCATGCCTGTATTTAGACCTCTATACATGCTCTTTGCCTCTATTTCCTTTTATTTTCCTCTTGTCCCACTATCATGTTCAGCCTTCATTTGGGTTTCATTAATTTCTCTCGGTTACCTTACCCTCGATCAATCCCTACCGGGCCTCGCACACCTTCCTTGTACTGATTCTGGACCACTTTTTGCTCCTTTGTCCCGGGATTAGTCAATACCACCTCCCCCTCTCCCATGTCATCCTGCCACGCCCCACTTCCCCACCCCCCCACCCCCAATCATCCGACCTGTCCTGTTATTTTCTCCTCCAGGCTGATCATTCAGTCTATCTTACCTAGACAGACCAGCAGAGAGAATGATACGCACGCAAAAAACAAGACATCGCAAGACAAAGGGACAAAACAAAACGAGATGGCTACAAGAAAAAAACAATGGCCAAAAACTGTATCTGTAAATAAATGTCTGTTGACCTCTAGGAATGACCTTTGGTCGAGTCTGATAGAGTTCCACACCCTGGTCCCAAAGTCTATTCTTGGCACTCCCTCGGGACCTCCATGTTCTGCTCCCCCTGCTCCTCTACCGCACACGCTTAAGTGTTTTCCTCCGTGTGGTAGGGTCAGCCCAGGTGCAATCCCAACACTGTGTCTCCAGTGTTATACCCCGTAGGACCATGGGTCAGCAAGGATTTTTTTTTTTTTTAAGTAAAACAAAAATCACATGGAACCTACCATCCGCTTCCCCGGGATTCTCATATGCCCCTGCAAAAGCCAGGACAGGCCACCTTATACCTGTACTGAATTCTGGTAACTCACAGCTGAGTTCATCAGTACAGAGAGCACCCACCCCCCTTCTGGGGTAATTCAAACTGACCAGCAGCATCATGTGAGATTTGCCAACTTACAGTCCTTCCAGAAAAGAAAGGGGGGGGGGGGGGGAACGTTCCCAATTATCTTCTACAGTTTAGCACAGGGTGCCTAGAAATGATACTTTTACAAGATGCCAGAGAAGAAGCTATTCTTGCACTTGCTGCACTGATCAGAAGATCTCTTCTGGAAGGCACTCTGAAGCCCAACCCCCACGTTTCACCTGAACAGATGGCTTCCAGGCCTCGGGGCTCAGGTGTCATGGGCACACAATTCACAATAGCTTGCAAAGTTTCTACCTTTATCGGAGCTTCTGAACTTGAACATAACACCTTTCATCTTCAGGTCTCTCAGTCTCAAACCACATGAACTCTAATTTTCTCAGGCAGAAAGCTCAGTATCTTACAAATGATAAATGAGTGGGCATCACGAACTTGTATCGGTGGACTGCTTTTATTTAGCCACCTGCGAGCATTTAAAATATTAATCCAAATGCACCTACATTTACAATGGAATGTCAAAGACTGAAAACAACCTAGCAATATGTACCGAAGCTTCACTATGTTTAAATGCTAAAAGGAACACAGAGAGCCAGAGGAGGGAGTGATTCTAATTTTAAGATGCCTACTGTCTTGCAATCCATAAATACTTTAGAACTTGGGGGATGGAGACACCTGTCAGTGCAGTACAAACACTCCACGTTTAACAGGCTGTGTAGCTATTAATATGTAAGTCCTTAAACAAACAAGCCACATTCTCAAGAACAAGATCCGATTCGGGAGGGCTTCGGAAAGTTGATTCCATGCAAGCACATGGAATTTTTCCACGAACTGATTGAAGCCCCCTCCCCGCGGGCAATGAAGACCAGGTGACAAGGTCCCCAAAGGGTGGTCACCCAAGGCAAGCCCCCCGCTAGCCGTGGAGTTGATTCCGATGCACAGTCGGGTGACCCTTGGTTTGCCCGCTTTACGCCGCCCGGGCCTCGTGAACTCGCCACGAGGAAAGCCTGGCGCCGCGCCAGGGAGCCCCGCACAGCCCACGGCGTGTCCAGCCCCCGGGCCCTGCGCCTCGGGGACACGGGGGCCGGGCCCCGGGGCGTGCGGCTCGCTCAAGGCCGGGCAGGCGGGAGGGGTCGCGGTCAGGCCCGGCCTAGCCGCCGCCGCCGCCGGGGCAGCTTCCCTCCTCCCTGCTCCCCACGCCCCTTACCTCTTCGGCGCGGGCGGCGGCTCCATGGCGGCAGGGAGCGGCGGGAAGGGGGCAGGCAGGCCGAGGAGGCCGTCCGGAGAGAAAGAGCTCGGACGCCGGCCGGCCGGGCCTGGGGAAGCTCGGAGGGAAACTCCAGGAACTCGGACCAACTTTCCCGTAACTCCGGCGCGGATCCTCCTCCCGCCCCGCCCTGCGGCCGCGGCCGGCCGGGCGTCCGGGCGCTGGGTGGGCGGGGCCCGGGCCGGGTCTGGTGGGCGGGGCCTGAGGGGGCGTGGTCTGCCGTGGAGCCCCGAAGGGGCGAGAGCGAAGTGTAACCCTGGACTGCAAGGCACGAGGTGAGCCTAGAGACCCACACTTTCCCATTAGCCTGGAGCTGCGGCTTTTCACTCGCCTTCGCTGCCTTCGCCCCCGTCCAGCTTGACGCATTTCTCTGGATCTCCCACGAGATCCCTCCCTGGCATCTTGGGAAGCCCTTTGAAGTATTATTACGAACTACCCACGCTACCTAGTCGGCCTCTGCTTGTAATTACTAGTTACCCGGTCTTCCCCAGCCATTTGACACTTGTAGCTACAATACCAGGGACACTTCTGGAAATTCCTGTTTGCTTTTGATTGTGGACAGGCTCCTCGCTCCATTTCACAATAATTATCCCTAATTAAAGAGGAAATAATGGCTCTCAGCGCACCAAATTCGTTGTGCCGGGGGACCGCAGCTGTTCAAATTGGGGAACCCCACAAACCTATGACAAATAATAAACTCCAAACCCCAAACACTGCCATCCAGCGACCCTGGAAGACAGAGTTGAATTGCCCTCCCCCACCTGTTTCGGGTCTCCCAGATTGTAAATCTTGACCACCGCAGAAAGCCTCAACTTTCTCTTGCAGAGAGGGTGGTGGCTTCCAAAAACTAGTCTTGCGTTTCACTGCCCAAAGCTTAGCTCGCTCCACTCCACTGCATAAGAAAGTACTCAAACTTCCAGGTCTTTTTTTCGTTTTTCCCTTCTCTGACTCTCCTCAACTTGTTGCCAACACTCGTACCAGATTCCAATTTGACTCGTGTATGCAAGAAAATCCAAATCAAATTCACTGCCTCGGAGTCGATGTCGACAGAGCGGTCCTTTCGAACAGCGTCGAACTGTCCCAGTAGACTCCCCAGACTGTATCTAGAATATGGGAATAGAAAACCTTGTCTTTCTCACACTATGGCACTGAGATCATCTTTGAACTTGAAACCATGGGGAACTGGCTTTTGAACGTCATCTTTTAGTCCCAGTGTAATCTAGCTTCATAAGTAAAGAGCGCGTGCGAGGGGCGCTGACTTTCTTTTACAGAATTGTCTGTTTTGGCAACAGAACTTCCCAAGGTCAGACTCAAAGCTATGTCTGGGGATGACCTAGTCATTATTTTAATTGTCTTGTTTTGTTGAATGTTGCATGGCCACAGGCTATCTATGACCGTTCTCAGCCTGTTTTCATGGAGGGCCATGCGTCATAACTGGCAATCCACTGGAGTGTAAGAACCTTTGCAAGCTCTTCCGTCTCTGGACCGTTTTTTACTCCAGCTAGAAATGCTGTCCTGATTTGCAACTCATTGACCAAATAAACTTTAATCAATTTCTATCATTGAGCTAATATTATTAATGTCATGAGTTATTTTTTTTTAATTTGTTCCAAACAAAGAATCATAACCCCTGTTATGGTAAGGGAGCACAATGGCTATGGCAAGGAAAATGCCCAGCCCCTCCCTCGAGCTCTCAACCACCATCATTTTTGAAGAAATGCTCTTCTCCGCACCCCCAGCTGTTTTCCAAACAGATGGGTAAGAGTTTCCAATATTGCATCGATTTGTTTGAAACATCTCTGTTGGTATCTGTTTCTAGAGCAACGTTTCTCGTGACCCCTTTGGACGTGAACAACCCTTTCACAGGGGTCTCCTGATTCATAACAGTAGCAAAAGTTCAGTCATGAAGTGGCAACGAAAATAAATGTATGGGTGGGGGTTACCACCACATGAGGAACTGTATTACAGGGTCGCAGCATTGGAAAGTGGAGAACCACAGCACTAGAGGCTGATTTCCTTCAACAAAGCCTTGAATGTAGTTTCAACATATTTTTTCAATACTTCCATCCTTTTTACTCCATTGTATTTGTATCAGGCATTATGCACTATTTTTTCATTAATATCTTAAAACGTTTTTCTATCTTTGCTCCCAACAGCATATAATTCACGTATCATACAATTCAATAGTTCAATCATATCAAGAAAGCGGCACAAAAAAGAAAAAAGAAACCTGTACGATCACCACGGCAATCAGTTATCATACGCTAACTCCTCTTTTTTTTTTAGCTCGCGCATCACTGCCCTGGTGGGAGTAGGAAACCCAGCCTTGCTCCCGTAGAGCTGCTGCTGGATTTGAACCGTCAACCCTGTGGGCCACAGTCCTGCACACACCACCACTACGTCACCAAGGCTCAGCTACTAGCTCATCTTGCAAAGGCTAAATGTCCCCTGCTTCTCTTTGATACAGTGACCGAGTCCCCTGCCCTCCCCCACCCCGGCCCTGAGCAGCAAACTGCTAACCTCCAGGCTAGGAGCCCAACACGTAATCACTACGCCGCTAAAGCTCCTTTCACCAGTGAATATGAATGTCTCATTTTATCAAACTGTGCTCTTAAATATATCCAATTTATTGAGTGGCAATTGCTGCATGTCTTCAATAAAGCAGTGCTTTTATCTGTGTGAAGAAAAAAGATGAAAGCTTTTTTTAAGCATGAAATCCGTCGTCCTGGTGTTCCAAGAGTTAAGCGTTCCACTGTTAACAGAACAGTGCATGACTTGAACTCACTCTAGGTGCCTCAATAGGAGACAGACCCAGTGACCAATTTCCTTCTAGATTACTGCCTAGGAAACCCTATGGGACAGTTTTACTTGGTCTGTGAGTGAAAATGCTCCTAACTGGCACCTACCAACAACAAAACATGAAATTTTTTTTGGTGGGGGGACATCACTGCCCTGGTGGGAGTAGGAAGCCCAGCCTTGCTCCTGCAGAGCTGCTGCTGGATTTGAACCGCCAACCCTGTGGGCCACAGTCCCGCATACAACCACTATGCCACTGGGGCTCAGCCCGAAATATTTTTATATTTTATAAGCTCATCTTAAGAAATTTTTTTTAATTTTTAAGGAATTTAAGGATGCCAACAATGCTTCCTAAAAAAAAGATAATACTTCTGCAATCAGGAAAGATTTTATCTCTCCAGTACAGTGGAACTCACACATCAGTGTGAATTCCATCCAATCACTTGGAAAATTTGTATGGCCGACAAGTTTCCAGAGGATACTGATCCTTGACGATCCCAGGAGAACCACACCATTCTAGGTCATCAGCAGTAATCAATTAGGAATTGTGAAATGAGAAAAAAAGAACATGTCTAAAAATAGCAAGCCTCATAGAATAGCTATGAATAAATCTATTTTTTTTTTGTTATTTCTGGTTTTTGTTTTTTGGGCATCACTGCTCTCCGGTGGTGGGAGTAGGAGGCCCAGCCCCACTGCTGGAATTGAACCTCAGTCCCAGTGGGCCGCAGTCCCGCGCACAAACACTTCGCCACCGGGGCTCAGCCTGCTATGAATAAATCTTATCAGAAATCTGTCAGACCTGTTTGGAAGAAAAGAAAAACCTAAGATGTTCATGAAGGACACAAAGAAGCTAAAACAATATGCCATGCTCCTACACATAAAAAGTGAGTGTTGTAAATGTGCAGACACTCTGGATCAATACATAAATTTAGTGATATCTCAATGTTTAAACAGCTCCAAGGGTTTTTCATGAAGCACAACAAATTAATTATAAGGTTCAAAGAGAAGAGATAATGCATGCAAAGTACTTCTAATTTTAGAGGAGGGAAGAGAAGAGACATTCCCTACCAGACAGCATAGAATATGCTAAAACTCTAGTTATCAGAACAGTGCAGGATTGGTTCAGGAATAAATAAATCAGCACATGTAAAACACACCCAGAACAGAACTTGTTTGTTACTGTGATTTAGGTGAAAGTTTATGAGCAAACTGGATATCCATTTAACCATTCATACACATTTTGTCTTGTGACAGACATTGACTGCCATCCCAGGCCCCTTCCAAACTTCCTATATTTCCCATTCCCAGCCTTCTTTCTTTCCGACCTCTTCTTGCTTTATCCCTAGCAATTGATGCTCCTTTGATCTCATATGCTTGGTTGTTCTAAGGAGGTTATATCTTCCTGGTGTTCACGAGATAAGCCTGCTACTCGCCATTATTTGACTGAAAGTTGAGTCACTGGGGTAAATTTAATTCCATACTTGAAGGGAGAATAAGAGTTATAATCTTGGGGTTCCACCAGACTCTATCAGACCAGTAAGACTAATCCTTTTTATGACTTTGACTTTGAGTCCATATCTTTCTCCCATTATATCAAGAGCCTCCTAAGGTCATTCCTTTTTGAGTAGTCAGAAGAGATGACTGGGCACCATCTAGTTCTTCTGGTCTCAGAGTTGAGGCCCACAGAGTCCATTAATCCCGTGGACTAATTGTTTCCTTGCATCTTTGATTTTATTCACTTTTCTCTGGATGAAGCAAAGCTAATAGTTGCATCTTTGAGGAAATGGCAGGAGGGCCACATCTGACTTCTTCTAGCTACAAAAAAGAAGAAAGAGACTACAAGTCCATACTACTTCAAGGCTAATTGCCACAGGGAGAGGTCAGACCAGCTTCTGCCCTCTATCCTTCCATTTTGATACTAACCACCACCCACCCACCCACCCATGATAGTCTACATCTCTTTGCTGGGTTTATTAATTTGTTGTGATGGCCACACAGAACTCACAGATAATACTCACAATTATAGGGCTTTATTAAGGAAGTTAGGCAGTTGCAAAAAGGTAAGGATAGTTTTTTGTCTACAAAGTGCTTCCTGGGCATGCTATCAGGAATGTCTGTCTCTAGTCATTCAAGTCCATGATCCCTTTGCCACTACCCCCATGGGTCAGGAAACCTGCCTGCCACTCTGCTCATACCTTGTGGTGTGAGTGGTGCAACATCTCTGCTCTGTCTCCTGGTCTCTGAACCTCTGCTTCCTCCCCCACTTGAGGCAGGGATTTTGTGCATCCTCTGATGTTGACTCTTATTTCTTGGCATTCCAGAACGAGTTCCTACTTCTGAGATGAATCATTCATATCCACCCTAAAGCATGGCAAAACTGACCAATCCTCTCTATTTGTGTTTCACACACCCTATTCCATTCTCTCATCTAACCATCTGGTGAGAATTACAGAGAAATGGCTTGGAAAGCCATAATTACGCAATTTCATTTCATTATAACCATAGATGGTCATGTACAAGTTTTTGACACCCCAGTTATTACTTATTAAAGTACAATATAGAGCACTGTATTTGTGGACTATGTACCCTTCACTGAGTACCTGTGTGGGAGTGCCTATTAATTTGGAGTGGCCATGGAACAATACTGATGGCAGGAGCAGATTAGTCTTCACCCTTGTGGTAATTATATAATACCATGTCAACTTGTTAAATAGGGTATAGGGGTGAAGTCTAGCCTGTCAATCAGTTCATTGCCAGTGAGTCCTCTTTGTGGACATGGCCTTCTCCTAAGAATTCAGGGAACTCCTGTGTTCTTCCTAGAGGCGGAACACACACTCTCTCTGCAAGAAATTCCTGTTGACAAGGCACATGGAGACACAATGATGGAGCCCGAACCCTGGAGCTGAAGGAGCCATGCAGAGACCCACGACAGTGCTGAGATGCTCCCACAAGACTTTTCACCCACTGGTCTGTGATCTTCCTGCTTTTGGTATCATTGCATATACTGCGTGAGTCTGTAGAAGAATTCATGAACTGGTATCAGACATGTCAACTAATATTGGACTTAGGAACTTAATATGGACTGGGGTGGGATGTTTTCTTAATATACAATTGCCCTTTGGTTTAAAGTTCCCTCTCACATACATAGGAGTGTATCTGGATTTGTTTCTCTAGTCAACACCACCTTTTCCCCACATCATGAGAAACTGATCCCAGCTGAGGTGAGGCCTCCTCTGAAATGGTTTTTTTTTTGTCACATATGCGTGTGTTTACGTGTATATGTATGTATATGTGTTTATATATTTTATTGACATTTCTAACTCATTTCACTATATCCCTTCCCTTACCACACAAATCAGATTAGACCAGAACATGCACACTGCTACACATAAGAGCCTGCAACATCGGAAATTCCAGGATAGATAAACCCTTCAGGGCCAACAAGGAGATTAGAAATACCAGGAGGATTAGGGGAGGGTATGGGGAGAAAGGAAGGATTGATCCCAAGGATCCAAGATCTATCTAGACTCTCTGCCCAGGGGGATGAATAATGGAAAAGTGGGTGAGGGGTGACAGAGGATGATGTAAAATGTGGGGAAAAAAATAATCTATAACTTATCAAGGGTTTGTGAGGGAGGATGGGCAGGTGGGGAAGGGAGGGGAAAGAAATGGGGAGTTGATATCAGGGGCTCAAGTGGGAAGAGAATACTTTGAAAATGATGATGGTGGCATATGTACAAATGTGCTGCACACAATGGAGGAATGTATGGATTATGATAAGTGATATAAGAGCCCCAAGTAAAACTATTTTTTTTTAAAAGGGTCAGTTGTCTGTATGCTATTGTTTTTGTTTCTGGATTTTCTGTTCTTATCCATTGGTCTGATTATCTATTATTATAGCGGTACCCTGTCATTTTGACTACTGTGGCTGTATACAAGGCTTTTGGGGAGGGGGGGTTTGTAGACAAGTTTTAAACTGTGACTCCATAAGTTTTTATGTCAGGTAATGCAAGCTCGCCCACTTTGATCTTCTTGAGAAGTTTTTGTTTTGTGCCAATTCTGGACTTCTTTTCTTTCCATGTGAAGTTGGAAGTCAGTTCTCCCTTTCTTTGAAAGATGATGCTGGTATTTGTATTGAGACTGCTTAGAGCTTATATTGTTTCTTAAGTAAGATTGACCTCTTTCCAATTTCTTGGGGGTTTCGTGGCTTCACTCCCACCACTGGTCTATTATATTCCCCTCTTGGTTTGCCCCCTTGGGTAAAGAGGCTGGGTTAGACCAGCCTCTCTCCCCAACTATATCTTCAGTGCTGTCCTCTGCAATGCTGTCAGCTAAGAAAAGGTTGTCACATCTCACGCTGAGGCCAGCCCTGCGGCTGTCTGTTCAGGAGCATTGCTCAGGATTAGCATGCCTGAATGCCCTCCCCCTTGCCTCCTCCTGGGGTAGTTAGTGCCCTGGCCCCCATTGCCATTGCTATTCTTCACCCACTCCTGTGGGCCTTAAAGGCATATGGGAGTGGGGGTGGGGGTAGGCGAGATGTCTTTCAGCACAGGTGATATCTGCATCTGTTGTTAATCACATATGAGTCATTGGGTTCAGTTGGGCTCTTGCCAGAATACGAGGTCCTCAGTCTGGGAATTGTGTGTGGTGCACATTTTTCCTTACGCCTGTTCTGCTCTCTGAGCTTCCCTCAATGGACTCATGCTATCCTTGATCTCTTGTGCCTGGCTAACTTCACTCAACAATATTGAATCTTCCGATTCATGAGCATGGGATAGTCTGCCAATTGTGAAGGACCCTTTTGTTTTCTTGTAGTAGCATTCTGTAGTTTTCTTCATACAGATCTCTTATTTGTTGATTAAGTATATCCCCTAGATGTTTCCATTTATGCCTGGCTATCGCGAAGGGTACTATCTTTTTTAATCTCTTTGTCTGTAATCCCATCAGTGATATATAGCAATCCAATTGACTTCTGCTTGTTGATCTTATATCCTGCTACTCTACCATATTCCTCTATCGATTCCAGGAATCCTACTACAGAGTCTTTAGGGTTTTCGATATATAAAATCATATCATCTATAAATAATGATAAGGTCACTTCTACTTTCACCAGATGTATATCTTTGAAATCTTTCCATTGCCTTAGCTCAGACCTCCAGGACAATGCTAAGTGGAAGTGGGGGTAAGGGGCATCCTTGCTGGGTTGCCTTTTTCAGTGAAAATGTTTTCATCTTTTCTCCAATGATTGTAACACTAGCTGTTAGCTTTTCATATATAGCTTTTATTATATTGAAGGAATTTCCTTCCAATCCTGTGTTAGTCCAGGTAGACAAGAGAAACAAGTTCATAGACACGCATATGGATATAAGGGAAAAGTTTATATACAAGAGAAATGGAACATTGAGAAAGCATCCCAAGCCAGTCCATTCCAAGATCATAAGTCTGATATTAGTTCATATGTCTGATACCAGTCTATAAAGTTTCCTTCCAACTCACGAAGCATGTGCAGTAGAAGCATTCCGGCACTGGCAGGGGTCTCCCCATGGCTCCTCATTTCCAGGGCTCAGGGTCCATCAACAGTATCCACTGGTGGTAGAAGTATCTCAGAGCTGGCAGGGGTCTCTCTGTGGTTTCTCTAGCCCCAGAGGTCTGGTTCCATCAGGGAAAGCCCATGTGGCTTCTCTTCCGGCTCCTCCAGGTTCCAGGACTCAGGATCGATCAGCATGCTGTCATCTCATCTTGTTGGTAGACCGACTCCAAGAGAGTGAGTCAATTCTCTCTTCTTGAATTCGGAAATACCAAGAAACTTCCCAGAATTTTAGGAGAAAGCCATCCCCACACAGAGGTCTCATTGGCTATCTCCAGATTGACAGGCTAGACTCCACCCCTAGACTCCTCATCATGAAATTGGCTCCCGAGTACATGATTGTCACAAATCCTATCTTCTTGGATATCTTAATTCAAAATAGGTGTTGAATGTTGTCAAATGCTTTGTCTGCATTGATTGCTATCATGTGATTCTTGTCCTCTTTCCTGTCACTGTGATGGATAATGCTGATGACTTTTCAGAGGTTGAACCATCCCTGCATCCCTGATATGAATCCCACTTGATCATGAAGAATTATTTTTTGATAGACTTTTGTATTCTATTGGCCAAGATTTTAAAGGATTTTTGCATTTATGTTCATTAAAGATATCAGCATGTAGCTCTCTCTATTTGTGAGATTCTTGCTCAGCTTTGGTATCAGTGCTATACTAGTTTCAAGTGTGTCTGGGAGTTACTATCCTTTTCTTTTTTTAATTTTTTTCTTTATTTTTTTTAGTTAAATAATTGTATTGGAGGCTCATACAGTTCTAATCACTATATATATGCATCTATATATACATTGTGTCAGTATTTACTTATTTTTTTCCTTTTTTAAAAAAATTGGGAGCTTGTATAACTCATCACAATCCATACATACATACTACCATCCTTTTCGATGTTCTGGAAGAAATTGTGTAGGATTGGTGTCAGCTCTTCCCTAAATGTTTGGTAGAATTCTCCTGGGAAGCCATCTGGGCTAAGACTTTTTTCAGTTGGTAGTATCATGATAAACTTATCGGTGTTAGTCTAAGTTGACTAGAGAAAAAAAGCTAGAGATACTCCTATCTATGTAAGAGAGAGCTCAATAACAAAGAGCAATTGTATATTGAGTAAACATGCCAGCCAAATCCAGATCAAGTCCATGGATCCATTATTAGCCCATAAATCCAATATTAGCCCATGAAATTCTCTTCAAACTCATGAAGCACATGCAATGGTGCAATATGCAGGAAGATCATAGGCCGATGGATGAAAAGTCCTGTGGATCCAATGACAGTGGATGCATCTCCAGGACTCTGTCTGCCATTAGTGTGGCTCCATATAGCTTGTCAGCAGGACTGTGAAGGAGAGAAGAGAGAGAAAGAGAGAGAGAGAGAGAGAGAGAGAGAGAGAGAGAGAGACTGGCCCATCTTTTCTGAGGTCAGAGTCAAGAGAGAGGAAGCATCCAGAATCTTCATGAGAAGATCATGTCCATAAGGAAGGTTTGACCTGATTGACATACTAGACCCCACCCCTTCATTCTTTTATTAAATTGACATAAATTGTGTAACTATCACATTATCTATTTCTTCTTTTTCTATTGGTATGCTCAAGTTCTTGACATCCATATGAGATAATTTGTCAAGGGTTTGTTTTTCCAGGTATTTTTCAAGTCTTCCAAGTTGCTGAATTTGTTGGAGTACAATCCTTTGTAGTACTATGTAAGTTGTCTTTTAATTTCATTAGGGTCTGTTGTAATTTCCTGGATCACCTCTCATTCTCAATAATGTCGTCTGCTTCTTCCTATCTTTCGTTAGGTTTCCTAACAGTTTGCCTATTCGGTTAATCCTTTAGAACAGTGGTTCTCAACCTGTGGGTCACAATCCCTTTGGGGGGCCAAACAATTCATCTAATTCGTAACAGTAGCAAAATTACAGTTATGAAGTAGCAATGAAAATAATTTTATGCTTGGGGGGATCACCACAACATAAGGAACTGTATTAAAGTGTGGCAACATTAGAAAGGTTGAGAAGCAAGTGCTTTAAAAGAATCAGCTTTTTACGGAGTTAATTTTTTTCCACTGTTCTTTGTGTTCCATTTCATTTGTATCTTCCCTAATTTTTATGATTTCTTTTCCTTTGCTATTATAAAGATTATTCTGCTGACTCTGTGCCAACTTCTGAAGGTTTTGTGATAGGTTTTCAACCATAAGTCTCTCTTCTTCTTCATATGTTCATTTATCACTATCAAGCATCATTTCCTTTATCCCACAGGTTTTGGTATGCTGTATTTTTATTCTCATTAATGTCTTAAAACTTTGTAATTTTGTTTATTTTTTTAAATATAGATTTTATTGGGGACTCTTATAGCTCTTATTACATTCAAAACATCATTTGTATTAAGCATATTTATACACATGTTGCCATATTAATTTCCAAATATTTTCTACTTGAGCTCTTGGTATAAGCTCCTCTTTCCCCCTTTCCACTAGTTCTTTTTTTTTTTTTGATTCCAGATCCCCATATTTCCTCCACCTCCTCCTCCCCATGAATCCCTAATAATTTACAAATTATTATTACATTTTCTTTGGGGGGGGGACATCACTACCCTCTGGTGGGAGTGGGAGACCCAGCCTTGCTCCTGGAGAGCCGCTGCCGGATTTGAACTGCTAAGCCAGTGGGCCACAGTACAGCACACAACCACTACGCCACCAGGGCTCAGCCCTAATTTTAAAACTACATCTGAGATTCAAAATTGTGTAGCCTCTTCAAGACTTCAGGAAGCCTAGGGAAGACAAGTTATAAACTAAGCTCCAAAGTTTAATTAATACAGGAATGGGTGTGTTGAGATGAAAGGAATTGCTGTCTCTGTTCAGAAAAACACCTTGATAAACTTACTGGTCTGGGGCGATTGTACCGAGATGCTTACTGTACCAAAATTTAAGTCAGTATAAAAACTGGAGCGAGCTAAAGTCAGAAAAGGGAAAAAACTAAGTTCTAAAGGTCTTTTGACTTAAGAAGAAATACAGTGCTTAAGCACTCAAGTAGTAGCAGAAGTAGGTCTGGCGGTCATACCACTGAAGCAGACTTAGGAAGACACTGAATGACTGTATGGGTTCTCTTATTGTAATCTTGTGCTACATGTCACCTTTCCTTCAAATGTAAGAGCTGGGAATAAGTGACTGCTTGTTGTTGTGGTGTTACGGAGTCGATCGAGTCCATTCTGACTCATTAGGAACTCAAGGGACAGAAACACACTGGCCCGTAGGGTTTTCTTGGCTGCCATCTTTATGGAAACCCATCACCTGGTCCTTCTCTCGCAGAGCTCCTGAATAGCTTCAAATCACCTGTATTTTGGTTGGCCACCAGGTTAGTTTAAGCAAATGGTTATTTTAATAGAAAATATATATATGTATACTAAAACATTGTGGAAAAGCTTAGACCAGGAGTCTTAGTCCTCGTAGCTGAAAGAATCCTTGCGCTTGGCATGCAGCCATATTCAAGCTCAACCACTTACCTGGGGGCACTACATTCTAGGCATAGTGCCTAGTAGATAAATAGCCTCATATGTTTTAACTTAAAAAGTCATGGCAAGCATCAAATATGGATAGGGTTAATTTGAATTTACTTCACAAATACAAGATTATTAGCAGGAGAGAATGCCCTGCAAGCTTCATAGAGGCAAAATTAACATTACCAAAAGGGAACACTACTGGTTCTTTTTTAATAAAAAAAATCACTATTCTATGTAGTCATATAGTTTGAAAATATAAACAGATTTAGGAAGGGTTTAAATATCGATACCAAGAAAGTTATTTCTAGCATGTGTTATGGGAGATATGGGATCCATCATGAGCATTTTATTTTTAAGGAGAAGAAATTTCCAGATTTTCTCAAAATATCTGGAAATGGTCATAATGAAAAATAATCACTTGCTCTTACAAAGCCCCATTTTTGATACTGAGCACTTCTTCTGTTCCATGACCTTATAAGCAACAGCTCTCACTGGACACTACCACTAAGCTGGGAGTTTTACATGCATATAGTGCTTCCTAAGTTAGGGATCTTTTGAAAAATGCACATGTCTCTGGAAGGTATTACCAGCTTACACAGTAGCAGTGATCAGGAAGCAAGGTCGTTTGGGCATATTCCAAAACCAAACTCCTTGCCATCAAGTCGATTCTGACTAATAGAATATAGACCATAAACCCAGGGTTTGATGGGAACGGGGCATGAAAGGTGGGAAAGAGGAAGTTTCCTGACTACATTGTTGCAGAAGATGGGACCTCTATACATGCAACAGGCCATGATGAGGGCAAGATGTTTAAGATACTGGTTTTTCAATAGGCTCCTTTTAGACCATGTTTCAAAGAACCTATTCAGTATTTAACCAGGGCAGGACACTCTGAGTCGCTCTAGTTAAAACAATAATAATTTCCTATTAGAAAACCCCAGGTGACATAGTGATTACAAGGAGAGTTGCTAACCCCAAGTTCAGCAGTTTGAACCCACCAGCTGTCCCACGCGAGAAAGACAGACAGGGTGTCAACGCCTGTAAGGAATGATCATCTCAGAAGGTCACAGGGGCAGTTCTACCCGACCTCCAGGGTCACTCTGCGTCAGCATTCACTCAATGGCTGTGAGGGGTTTTGTGGTTGTTAGAAAAATATTGTCTTTCTTTTAGAAAACCTAGGAAATGTCAAAAGTCAGAAAGATTGTTAAAATAGCATTAATATGCACATAGTTAAAATATCAGAGGGTATATATATAATATATAATATATAATATATATATATATTGATGGGGCGGTCAATCATCCCGACCACTGGTGTATAATCTCTATTTGTTTAAAAATGCATCCTCAAGCACTCTAGCTGTAATTTTTTTTAGTAAATGTAAATGTTTTGGTAATTCTTCGAGGGGCCTCCAACAATTGGCAGGAGGTGGGGAGAAGAATGGGGCTGAAAGAGAATGCACTTCTCGCAAGACATTTGGCAGCCCCTTCACTCCTGCTGCATCGCTTGGGTTCACTCTCAAGGAGATCAGGCCACATTCCATAGCCGCTGAGCTTCCTCCTTCTTGCCTTTGGTGAGCTTCTCTGATTCTGGTGGCCCCCAGGCAACCCCCAGGTTATGATCACCCGGCTTATGGACAATTCCTACTGGCCCTTTACTTGTTATAACTTTGTATTGTGATTTGGGAGCAAACTTACCGAGCACCTGGGCTTACCACCCAGCCATGCGCACACACATTGATCCCCGACACTGGTGGCAGTCTTCCCCTGCAACAATACTATTCTTTCCTCCTCTCTGTACTTACCATTTCCATTCTGCCTTCTTTCCTATGAGACATAATGGTGATGTGTTGGTTCAAAATCACCAGTCCCTCAGAGAGTGAAAGATGGAGCTTTCAACTCCCTGAAAGTCTCTGAGAATTGACTAGATGGCAGGGAGTTGGGGGATTTTGATTTGTTTCATTTTTTTTCTTCTCTATCCCTTTCTGTCTCAGAATTTTTCTCCCTGGGCAAATGCGATGCTTTTGATGATGCCCACTTGATTATTTTAGGGAGGGTGAGGCTGTCTGGTGCTACTGAATCCTTCAAGCCCTGAGTGAGAGATGAGTCCTGGTACTGAGTTTTATTCCAGGCCAGAAGTTCCCTTCTTCCATAGCAATTATCCCACCCAAGTGCAGAACTGTCCCATCTGCTTTCCAAGGCTGAAAGTCTTTAGGGAAGCAGTCTGCCACACTTTTCTCCCTCAGAGCAACAGATGAGTTCAAACCACCCACCTTTTGAGCACATTAACCAGAGTGCCATCAAGGCTCTTGCTCACCGGAATGGAAGAAGACATTTTAACAGGGCACATTTCTCAGCTTCCTTTGGTGTTATAATTATCTATGTGATTAAATACTGACCAGTGAGAAATAAGCAGAAATGTTTGCGATAATTTCTGAGAACCCCCTCCCCCTAGAAAAATACCCCAGCAGAAACAAACCATTGAACAACTCTCAAAAACTTAAAAATATCATGAGGGCAGGGGGAAGGTGGGAAGAGGAGGGAAGGAAGGGGAAAACAATTGCCATGATGAACATATAGCTGTGTCCCTCCAACCCCACCCGTACCCCGAAGATGAACAACAGAAACCAGTCAGTGTAAGATATGAAAACAATAATAATTTATAATTTATCAAGAGATCATGAGGCAGGAGGAGGGTGGGAAAGAGAAGCAGACACAAAGGACTCAATAGAAATTGCACATCTAGAAAATAATGGCAACAACATATGTACAAATGTGCTAGATACAATTGATGCATGGATTGTTATAAGAGCTGTAAGAGCTCTCGATAAAATGTTTAAGAACCAAAACAAAACAAACAGCCATTCTCTTCATGACCTGTGGTGCTCAATTGCTGATTCCAAGCACGTGAACTCTGGAGCACAGGCTGCCAGGTGGGGTTGGGTTGGGGGCTAGTCTATCAGGGGAAGCTCTTCTTGTGATAATAGCAGAGGCTTAGAAGGATAAACAGAATTATGGAGGCTTCTTACAGTCTAGACCTATGTCTTAGTTATTTAGTGTTGCTATGACCAAAAGTGGTGGCTTTCATAAATAGACACTGATCATCTCACAATTTAAGGGGCTAGAAGTCTGAATTCAGGGTACCAGCTCCAGGAAAGGTTTTCTCTCTGTGTCAGTTCTGGGCGAAGGTTGTTGTCTCCTTTCAACTTCTGTGGGCCTGGAGTTCCTTGGAGAGCTGCCTGTGTCTCAGCATCGAGCTTCCTTCCTCCGGGTCGAGGAAGTTCTCAGCACAGGGGCTCTGGGTCCAAAGGACATGCCAGGCTCTTCTTGATGGAACAAAGAACCCTCTCTTTCTACCTGCTTCTCTCTCTTGTAAGATAAAAGGTGATGTCTGTCAAATCACAGTGGGATTCCTGTACCATCAAAGCAGGGCCGTGACCTGTTAGAAATGTTGCATCCCATGCTTAATGCAGAATCTACACACAGACCCAAGGCAGAAGAAGAGGATACTGCATGGCTTTAAAGTCAGAAATGATGTGCATCTGGGTTGTAGACTATTACCAAACTCATTCAATCTTTTGACGCTGAGAAAATCAGCCGAGACGCTGGGCTATAGGAACAAACATTCGGCACCCACACGGGAGGAGGGCTCTTTGACAATGTGCTGCCCACAGATGAAGGCTGTCATTTCGGGTCATGCACTGGGATGCTAACTGCAAGGAGAAAGATGAAACTGTCTTCTGCTCTAAAGATTTACAGCCTTGGAAACCTTGTCGCGTAGGCTGCTCTGTCCTATAAGGTCAAAATGGACTCTACAGCAGTCCAGGTATGCAGCTGACAAAACCGTGCTTGCTGAAAGGAAGAAAGACTTAAAGCACTTACTGATGAAGCTGTCACTGGACCAATAAATAACATCATGATAATCAGGGTGGGGGTGGAGGGAATGCAATGACGTTCTCCAGGATTCCATTTTACTTATATCCACAATCAATGTAGTCAAGAAATCAAACCTCCTGGTAACCATTTGGCCAATCAGATCAGATCACATCATGGGTGACGAATCCAAATCACATCATTTCACAAACGTCACATCATTGATAAATTGACACATTTGGGCAGGGGGGAGGGGAACACAATTCAACCCAGGGCAGCTTGGAGAGGAAACGTTACTTATTTAAAATGTCAAATCCCTGGAATACTTACAGTGACCCTTATGAAACCACTAAGCTTAATATGGTTTGGGGGGGATGCTTTTATCAGATCTGCTGTGCACGTTTCCTGGAATTCTAACTATAACAAGTCCTCCAATTCTCCGTGCTTTAATACAAGCAGAACAAGCACGAGCAATAGGGTCTGCCAGGACCATCCTTTTGCCAAAAGATTAGAAAGTTGGGTTTGTTTGTTTTTTTCACTGTAAGTGTGGCAGGGTTATGAAAATTTAAATAAAGTTTTGGTGGAATTTTTGTGGGAATATATTTTGTTTGGAAATAGGGTCTTTAAAGATGCTTTCAGTGAAAAATGAAGTCATCTGGGAATGGGGGGGCACCCTCATGCAATATGCAGTTGTGTGCCATGAGTCAGTTTCACCTAACAACTTGTGACAGAACAGAACTGCCCTGCCCAGTTTCTAGGCTGCGGTCTGTCACAGAGCAGAGCGCTGGTCTTATTCCCATGAAGATTTGTTAGCAGCTGAGTGCTTAACTGCTGCACCACCAGGGCCCCATCGCCTATGTGTAGTACTTCACATTTTATATAGAAGGTTATTTACAGCTCTGGTGAATGGAAAGGTTCAGCATCAAAGATTCAGAGGACAACTTTTCGAAGTGCTGTCATAGCCATATTTGTACATCAGTGGAGGTAACATTGTTGTGAGGTGCAGTTGAGTCAACTTCTAACTGACAGTGACCAGAAATGGCCACCCAGAAGTTCCCTAAAAGTTTCTCAAGGGTGTAATCTTTACAGAAGCAAGCTGTTAGACCCTTCTTCCAGAAGTGGCTGGGGAGATTCGATATACAACTATCCATCTCTTTTCATTCAGAGGAAAATATAATGAAGGAAACCAAAAGCTCAGGGAACAGCTAGCAATCTATCAAAACCACAGTCTTATCTAGCCTGAGACCAGAAGAATTAGACAGTGCCCAGCTACCACTACTGACCATTCTAATCAGAGTCACAAAAGACCAATTCTCAGAGAAGAAGAGAAAAATGTGAAGCAGAACTCGAATTCTTGGAAAGTCCTCACTTACTGAGCTGGTTGAGTCTTAAAGATTCCGTTGGACTGCCCTGAGACACTATAAACACTGGAATATCGCTTCAATGCAACATTCAGCTAACTCATGTTGGCTCATGAAAATAATAATTAAAAAATACTGCCATATGTATACTGCATACTTAAAAAAAGACACTATATGAGACAGACGGTAAGGTTGACAAGGTGGTGGAAAAGGCAAACCAGATTCCTGAAAGTGAAACAAACAGAGTGGACTTAATGAGCTGTCTATCCGTTGTGGAAAACGTTGCCAAAGACACTGAACAACTTGCTCAGTAATTGCGAAGGCACACAAACCAATAAGACTCATCGCGACTGATCAACTTTGACTCAGGGCTGCCCTTGTGCCTTGCTGAGGTGTCTGCTGTACATGCAAGGAGAAAAGCTCCTTTATCTCCCACACAGCAGCCGCGGGTGCTTTCAAGCAGCTGATGGTGCAGTTGACTGCCCAGCACGTAGCCACAATGCAGCCAGAATTCCCTGTAGTGGTCGCTAAAAGGAAACCTAATGTGCCGCTTAACCATTCACTGAAAACAGAGTAAAATATGATTAAAAAAAAAAACACCTACGGATCACAACAATGACCGAACAGAAAAGGTTCTTTACTTTCTGAATGTGGAAAATGCTGGTGGGAAATCCTGTCATCAAAATGTGCTCCCAATAAATAAAACGGTGCTCCTTAGTTCCAAAAGGAATAGGAAAATCTCAGAGTTTCAGAGTTAAAATAGGTTCCCTCTCTAATCAGAGGCAAAGGGTACAGCGTTACCACAGCTGACAGGAAGGTCGGATTGGTAAGTCAAATGGTTTTACCATCAAAGAGCTCTGCCTGTGCCGATTTGAATATAAACCAAAAAAAAAAAGCCCCAACCCCACTGCCATCAAGTCTATTCTGACTGACATTGATCCTATACAGGGTTCTCAGACCAAATCTTTGTAAAAAAAAAAAAAATCATTTTTATGGGGGGCTTATCATAGCCCTTATCACAATCCATACATCCATTCATTGTGTCAACACCATTTGCACACTTGTTGTCATCATCATTCTCAAGACATTTTCTCTCTACTTGAGCCCTTGGTCTTGGCTCCTTATTTTTCCCCTCCTTTCTTCACCCTCCCTCCCTCAGAAACTCTTGATAACTTATAAATTGTTATTTTTTCATGTCTTACACTGACCAAAGTCTCTCTTTACCCACTTTTCAGTTGTCTGTCCACCTGAGAGGAGGAGGTTATACATAGATCATTATGGTTGGTTCCTCCTGTCTCCCCCATACCGTCCTGGTAGGGCTACTCTCAATATTGATCCTGAGGGGTTCATCTGTCCTGGATTCCCTGTGTTTCTAGTTCCTATCTGGACCCATGTACATCCTCTGGTCTAGTGCAAGTTGTAAGGCTGGATTGGGGTCATGATAGTGGGGGCGAGGAAGCATTAAAGAATGAGAAGAAACATTGTTACACTGTACCCTGATGGGATCATCTCCTCCCCGTGACCCTTCTGTAAGGGGATGTCCAGTTACCTACAGATGGGTTTCAAGTCACTACTCTGCACTCCCCTCCAATCACAATGATATGATCTTTTGTTCTGGGTCTTTGATGCCTGATCCCATTGATACCTCATGATCAGATTGACTGGTGTGTTTCTTCCATGTGGACTTTGTTGCTTCTCAGCGAGATGACCACTTGTTTATCTTCAAGACCCCAGTCGCTATATCTGTTGATAGCCAGGCACCATCAGCTTTTTCCACCACATTTCCGCCCATTTTGTCTTCAGCGATTGTGTCAGGAAAGTGAATATCACAGAATCCGAGAGCAAATCTTTACTGGAGCAGACAGTCTTATCTTTCTGCCCTGACGTGCCTAATCCACTGCGCCACCACAGCTCCTTAAATTTGTATATAGCATTTCCACAAAAGGCCTACTTAAATTGTGTAACAAAAATGTCTTAGATAAGTTGATAAAGGTCTGACTTGAACCAAGGCACTCCTCCAATTTTTGGAGCTAAGTCATGCACAGCCTCTTCCTTCATAGAAACATACAAAAACAAAACAAAACTCAGAGTGACCCTACCAGACTGGGTAGAACTAACTGTCCCACGTGGGTTTCTGAGACTGTAAATCTTTACAGAAGGAGAAAGCACCAGATGCTTTGAACTGTTGACCATTTGGTTTAGACAGCCTAAAGCATAACTCACTACACCACCGGGGCTCCTTGATATAGTGGTACTTAGTTATAACAACGAAGAAGAAGAAGAAGAAGAAGAAGAAGAAGAAGAAGGAGAAGCACTCTTTGAAACCAGCTTAGATACCCGTAAAAACCATTTAACTATAGCCTGGATAAAAGAAATAATTAAACTTGCTTGTTGTAGTTGTTGTGTAATTTTTTGTTGTTGGCATTTTAGAAGCCTGCTATAGACTATTAGCAATTTATGTCACACAGAAAGCTTCTGAGAGCCACCTATTAATGTGCAGGCGTGGCTGGATAAAGTAAAGCAAATGAACTTTGACCCATCAAACTATAGACCCAGTCATTCTGGGGATTTTCCCCATTTTCCTTATTGGGTAGAGTAAATACAAGTGGCAAAAATTCCCAGATGTCATTCCTAACTATGGAATAAGGGCTATTACTGTACAGAGAACCAAATGGAAGACACTAGCATTCCCGCCTCCCTCCCACCCCACCCCCACCCCCCAACTAAAATAGCAAATCAAAGGCAATACTATGCCCCTGGGGACATTTCAGATATTAACGCCACTGTTTGTGGCCTACCCAACAGATGTTTTTACTTGCTAAACAACCCCCCCCTTATTTTAAACTTTAAAGTTAAAAGACAACCATGTGCGTCTAGGAGACTGTACTCCTCCCCAGTACCGGAGGGTGAATCTTAAGTAGCCTAAACTCAAGTCTAAATAATTCCACTCTTCTTGAATTAATTGATTTAGGAATTGGAACATGATGCCACTCTGGCCAATGAGATGTGAGGGAAAGTACGCTGGGAGACTGAATGTATCCTGAGACAGTTTTGTAGACCGGCATGAATTATAGCAGCAAGATCAGATGGTGATTTTAATCCCAGCTGCTGCTTTAGATCAGTATCGTGGCAAAATGTTAGTGCCTCAGACACTGGTATATAACCATAGAGATAGGAGATGTTCTATAATCTATTGATTAGTGGATTCTATTCATTGTATTATACAACTCAATTAATTATTATAATTTTATTAATGATCTACACCAGAAACATGTTGTTTCCAGGCGGCAAAACCAGTAACAGTTGGAGCTGGGCGTCCCAGTGGTAATGGCTTCATGAGTTTGCCTATGAATTTCTTCTGGATGCCTTGGTTCCCTAGATGACATGGGATCCTGTGATTAGCCTGTGGGTCTTTCATATTGATATGCAGTTAGTTAGTCAGTTGTAAGGTGACACTGAGCTGGTTCCAACTCACATTGACTCTATGTACAACGGAACAAAACACTGCCTAGTCCTGTGCCATCCTCACAATCGTTCTAATGTTTATATCTATATGTAGCTATACAGCCACTGTGTCGATCCATTTTGTCAAAGGTCTTCCTCTTTTTCTGCTGCCCACTACTTTACCAACTTTGATGTCTTCTTCTGGGTCTGGTCTCTCCTGACAACATATCCAAAGTACATGAGATAAAGTCTCATCATCCTTGCCTCTAAGAAATATTCTAGCTCGACTTCTTCCAAGACAAATGGATGTGTATGTTTGTTTGTGTAGTCCATACTACTTTCAGTATTCTTTAAATACATCAATTCCTCTTCGGTCTTCCTTATTTGTTATCTTTTACATGCATGTGAATTGAGGCGATTGAAAATGCCAATGGCAAAAAAAAAAAAAAAAGAAAATGCCAATGGCTTGAGTGAGGAGCTCCTTAGTCTTCCTGGCTTTTCAACACTTTAATGTGGTACTGTGCACTATGTTTACCCAATGCAATGCATCGTTTGGTCTCTTGACTGCTGCTTTCAAGAACATTGATTGTGGACTCAAGTGAAACAAGACTCTTGACAACTTCAACCTTTTTTCTGTTGGCCGGGATGTTATTTACTGGTCCAGTTGTGAGGACTTGGGCTTGCTTTACATTGAGTTGTAATCCATGTTGAAGGCTGAAGTCCTTGGTCTTCATCCGTTAGCCCTTCAGGTTCTTCTTCCAGCAAGCACACTTGTGTAATCTGCAAACTGCAAGTTGTTAATAAGCCTTTCTCTAATCCTGACACCATGAGCTTCTTCACATAATCCAACTTCTCTAAGGATTTGTGCAACATACGGATTGAATAAATATGGCAAGAGAATGCAACCACGATGCACACCATTCCTAATTTTAAAACATGCAACATGCCCTTTTCCTGTTCACACAACTGCCTCTTGATTCATGTACAGCTTCATGATGAGCACGATGCATTGCTCTGAAAGTCTCACTCTTCCCAATGCTATCCATAGTTTTCTAAAGAGTCAAATACCTTAGCATAGTCAATAAAACACAAGTAAACATCTTTCTGGTATTTTCTGCTTCAGTTGAGATCCATTTGACATCAGGATTGATGTCTCTTGTGTGACATCCTCTTCTGAATCTAGCCAAGCCTCTGACAGTTCCCTGTCAATGTACTGCTGCAACCATTGTTGGATGATCTTAAGTAAAATTTTATTGCCATGTGACATCAATGTTGTTGTTCCATAATTTGAGCATTCTGTTGAGCATTTCATTGGAATGGATACAAATATGCATCTCTTCCAGTGTGTTAGTCAAGTAGCTATCTTTCAAATTTCCTGACATAGACAAGTGAGTGTTTCCAGTGCTTATCAGCTTGTTGAAAGATTTCAATCGGTATTCCATCAAATTCTAATGCCTTATTTTTGGCTAATGCTTTCAGTACAGCTTGGACATCTTCCTTCATTATCATTGGGTTTTACCTCTTGACATGGTAGACTATTGGCTAGTTCTTTTTGGTACAATGGCACTGTGTATTATTCTTTCCACCTCCTTCTACTGCTTCTTGCATCATTCAATATTTTGCCCATAGAATATTTCAGTGTTGTAACCCAAGGTTTGAATTTTTCCTTTAGCTTTCTCAATTTCAGATACACTGAGAATGTTCTTCTTTTATGGTTTTTTTAATGCTAGGCCTTTGCATATTTTATTATAATCTTTTACTTTGTCTTCTTCAGTTGCCTTTGAAATCTTTCCTCTTTTTATATAAGATAATACAAAAACTAAGTGGGAAACAAAATCATTTTGGAAAAGCTATATGGTTTCTATAGAATGACACATCTATCAGAGTTCTTTGCAATATAAAATGAATATATATGTGAATGAACATATATATATCACATCTTAAATTAGAATTCTTTTTTGGGGAGTACAACCTCAAACTTTTATTATTGGCAGCCTATATTTCAGTACCCATTCCAAGGAAGACTGGGTGCCAATACAGGTCAGCTGGCCAAGGGAAATGGTACATACCATCTGCCACCTGTGTTGTCAGTGAGAAGGGCTTACCTCAGAATACATGACCTGACTGCCACTTGGGCCAGGAAGAATCTGAGTGGGAGGCTGGAGGGGAGTTTGGGGCACACAGAACTGACCGCCCAGCATATATATGACCAGTACACAGGGGATCACCCAGAATACAGGCCTCAGGAACCCCCGGCACCCCCAGCCAGGCTGGGTTGTGGTTGTGTGTGGGCTTTTCTCAGGTCTTCCTGGCACCACACATGGCCTGCCTCCTCTCTTAACAGGGCTGCTTTCATCAGCAGAGTCACAGGTATGTCCAGAGAGGCTGGGAGGAAGCGCCACCCTTTGACAAATGTTGCCTTTTGTCAACTTGACAAAGCCAAGGTCCACTGGACAGCACATGTGAGATGAGAGACCTCATCAGTGTGTGTGCATATGCTCAAGCACATGAATTATGTGTGTGTGCCTGTACCTGAGTGCACGTGTGCCCACAAATATGCATACATGCATATCGCGTGTGAGGGTATGATGTATGTTGGCATGTGTGTTTTGTGTGTATAAGTGTCTATGGGATGTGCGTGCAAATGTGCCTTTTAAATATCATTTGTGCCATAAGTGTATGTACATGTGTGTGCATTTACAAGTGTGTATCTCATGTCTACAAGTGTGCACACATACCTGGGCATGCCCTATGTGCAAATACCTGGTATATATGTGTATGCACATATATATGTGTGTATATGCCTGTGTGGGCATGTGTACCTGTGAGTTGTGTGGGTGATATGCATGTGTCTGTGGGCTGGCCTTCTACATTCACATATGCCTAACACACCTGGGACCTGGTGTCAGACACAGTCCTCCCCAGGCTGGGTATGGACACAGACAATACACAGATCACAGCCCTGTCCCCCCCCACCCCACCCCCATGCTGTCTGAGTCTCCCATCTTTGTGCAATGTGGATATGGAGAGTCCTGTCTGTGCCAGCCCTACCTGGGAGCAGGGTTAGCACTGTAGCCTGAACTCGTGGGTACTGGTCTCCCAGCGGGTGGGGTCCTTGTCCAGCTCACTGCCTTCCGCAAAGGTCACTGGGTCATCTGAATCCACAAGGATGATGGTATTGGTTCCGGTGCTGTAGTCTGCGCAGCACACACAGACCGCTGCATACTTGTTCAGGATGCCCTGGTCCACGATGGCCGGATCTGGCTGTTGTGCCTCCTCATAGGTAAGCACGCTGAGCAGCTGGGCATCCTTGGACAGAGTCGGGTTCTGCTCCACAGTCTCCTGGAAGAGCCGCTTCCCAGAGCTCTGTGTCTGCCAGGCATGTCCAGCAGAGCATTGCTTAGCCGATAGATGCCTGGAGTGAGGACTATGGGCTCAGGCGGCCCTCGGTTTCTGTGGGAACACACAACGTCTCCCTTGGCTGTGCTTAAATCAGCCGTGTTCAGGTGGAAACCATTGTACAGGTGCCCCTCTGTGGAGATCTTCTTTAGGTAGGACAAGCTGTCTCTGTCATTGGTCAGGAGGCAGATGACCAGTTCACCTCTGTGCGGGGCGTCCCAGGCCAGCCTGGGCTGCAGGTGGATGGGGAGTGCTGATGCTGAGCCACGTCCCATCTTCCCTCCCTTCCTCCAGGTCCAGCCCACGGAGGATCCATCACTGGTCCCCCAGAAGTCGGCTCACTTGGAAAGCCGGTGGTAGAACTCATCTCAGTCAGCTGCATTTTTGGAAACAGGGCGAGGGTTTAACTGAAAGAAGCTGATACACATGGTTCTCTTGGAGATTTCCTCTCACCGTCACATAGTCAGTGGCCTTGCTCCAACTTCTAGAATTCATTTTAAATGCTTGGAAAGACCCCTGACAGATGTACCTTTCTACAGAAGTCATGTCTCTTTCATAAACATTTTTGTTTCACATTCAGTTTTTGCAATATGTATATATGTATGCATGTATCTTTGGAGTTTCAGTGAAAGTTGACAAAGCAAGTTCGATTCCCATATGAACATTTTCACACAAAATCTTCAGTGACATTATCCCACTATGAGTCGAAATTGATTCAATAGCTGTGAGTGTTTTAGTTACATTTATCACAATGTGCCAACACTTTCTGTGTTGGTTCCAATTCCAGGAATTTACTTCCCCTGGCCCTTTATCATCTCTTCTTTGCTTTTGATTAATTGTTGACATCTTGGTCTCACATGTCTAGTTTTAAATGGTGTGTCAAATCTTGCAGTTAATCATCTTTATTTTGCATGCCTATCTGCTATAATGATATTTGCAAAGACCTGGGGTTAGATCAAAAGAGAAGTAAACACTGGGCATTTCTTACATTGAAAAACTGAGGGGAAAACTCAAGCTCTGAGTTGAAATACGAAAGGATTCTATAGGCAAAGTATTGAATGACTGAGAAATCATCATGCGATGATGGAAGGAATCAGAATCATTGCACCAGAATAACACTGATGAAACACTTAACTATCTTCTAGTTCTTTAATGTTTGCTCCGCTTACTACTATGGTCTTAGTTGTTTTTTCAAATACTTTTTTTTTTGTGGGTATCACTGCCTCTGGTGGTCGTGGGCGCTACCCAGTGCCACTCCTGAGAGCCGCCGCTGGATTTGAACCACCAAGCCCGCGGGCTGCAGTCCCGCACTCAACCACTTACGCCACCGGAGCTCAGCACTTTCAAAAATTTTTATTGGAGGCTCTTACATCTCATCACAATCTATGGTCTTAGTTTTACCTCATTAATCTTGTTAGACATACCTATGTTCATTTATATAATTAAGTTCTTTTGATATAAGAAATCCAAGATACATAAGCCCTTCAGAAATAGTAATAGGAAAAATAATTCCCTGAGAGCACAGGTAGAGAGATGGGGGCGTGGGAGCCACAGCAATGATGACTGCATAACCCCACTTGGTGAAAATGAATAACAATGATAGGTGAATGGCTACATTGAATGGTGTCAGATATAGCAAATAATAATGATAATATGTAATAATAACAGTTCCTGGGGACCAAATGAGGGAAGGAGGGGATAAAGGGGAGCTGATATCAAAGTGTCCAACAGGAAAACTAATGTGTTGAAAATTATGGTGGCAGCAATTGTACAATTATGGTTGATCTAATTGAATTACAGATTGTTATAATATCTGTAAGAGCTCCCAATAAAATAATTTTTAAGAAATCACAGTCCCAAAAAGAACTGGCTGATGTCAACAATTTCAAGAAATAGCATAGAATCAAGAACTGCAGGTATTAAAGGGAGAAGTAAAAACTGCACTGAAGGCATTAGCAAAAAGCAAGTTTTCAGGAATTGACAGGTTACCAAGTAAAATGTTTCAACACACTGCTACAGTGCTAAATGTGCTCACTCATCTATACCCAAAATTTGGAAAGCACTTGTCTGACCAACAAATTATAAGTGAGACAAACTCCTGTATATTCCCAAGAAAGGTGATTCAAATGTAGAAATTATCAAACAATATCACTGATATCATACATACATAAAGATCTGCTAAAGATAATGCAAAAGTGGCTGCAGCAATACATTGACAGGACACTGCCAGAAATGCAAGCAGGGCTAACAGTGGAGTGGAAAAAATGGAAATCATTGCTGGTAGCAGCTGGACCTTAACCAAAAGCAAAGGATACAAGAAAGAAGTTTGCTTTTATGTTATTGACTATGCTAAGACATTTGATTGTATGAATCCTAAAAGCTTATGGACAGCATTGCAAAGAATGAGAATTCCTGCAAACCACTTAATTGTGTACCCGTGGACAATGTACATAGACGACCGGGCAGTTCTTTGAACAGAACAGGGGAATACCTCATGGTTTAAAATCAGCATAGGTGTGCACCAGCACTGTACCCTTTCATCATACCTATTTAATTTGTATGCTGAACAAATAATCCAAGAATCCGGACTGTGATAAAAAATGAGCCATTAGGAGTGGAAGGAGTCTTGCTAACAATCTCAGATATGTAGATGGCACAAACTTACTTGCTGAAGATGAAGAGGACTTGAAGTACTTATGGGTGAAGATCTAAGACTGCAGCTTCCCATTATACCTTAACATAAAGAAACTAAATTTCTGGGCCTCTCCTCAAGCACTCCCTCAATGCAAGAACACTTTATTCTATTGAACTGGCATTCCATGATGCTCAGCTTCCTGACATGATTGCTGAAGACAAAATGAGTACATAGACAAATGTGGGGGGTGGGGGTGGGAGTGGGACTCATGGTACCCTGCTATCAAAAGATATAGCATCTGGGATCTTAAAGGCTTGAAGATAAACAAGAGGCCCTCTAGCTGCGAAGCAACAAAGCACACATAGAAGAAGCATACCAGCCAGTGTGATCATGCGGTATAGATAGGATCAGTTGTATAGGCATCAAAGAACAAAAACTCATATCATTGTGAGTGAGGGGGAGTGTGGAGTGGAGACTCAAAAACCATCTGTGGGCAACTGGACATCTCTCTACAGAAGAATTATGAGGAGGAGACGAGCTAGTCAGGATGAAGTATGGGACCAATGAAGCATATAACTTTCCTCTGGTTCTATAAAGCTTCCTTGCCCCCACTATCATGACCCCAGTTCCGCCTTACAAATTTGGCTAGAACAGAGTATGTATACGGTACAGATCAGAGCTGGAAACACAGGTAATCCAGGAGAAATGAACCTCTCAGGACCAATATTGAGAGTAAACATACCAGGGTGATAAGAGGAAGGTGGGGGAGAAAAGGTGAACCAATCACAAGGATCAATTTATAACCCCCTCCCTGGGGGACAGACAACAGAAAAGTGGGTAGGTGAAGGGAGACATTGGACAGTGTAAGGCATGAAAAAAAAATTTATAAATTATCAAGTGTTCATGAGGGAGGGAGGGTGGATGAAGGAGTGGGGAAATGAGGAGCTGATACCAAGGACTCAAATAGAAAGCAAACGTTTTTGAGAATGAAGCTGGCAACAAATGTACAAATGTGTTTGACACAATGGATGTGTGTTTGGATTGTGATAAGAATTGTATGAGGCTTCAATAAAATGATTTTTTAGAAAAAGAACAGAGTGAATAAATCCCAAGTCAGTATGCCAAAAAAAGAAACAAACTCTTTTTTTTTTTTTAAAGAGTGAAGTGGGCTGAGCCCCGGTGACTGTTTGAGTGCGGGACTGCGGCCCATTGGCTTGGCAGTTCAAATCCAGCAGCAGCTCTCTAGGAACAAGGCTGGGTAGCTCCCACAACCACCAGAGGGCAGTGATGCCCTCCCCCCCAAAAAAGAGTGAACAAAGTTATGCTGAATGGTTGAGCTATCCCATGAGACCATGGTCCTAAACTTTCAGGTGCAGAAAATCAATCTTAAAAGATTTTTTTTTCTTATGTCTGTGGAATAGCTGTGTTTCTGTCTTCAATAAATACATGTGCATGCATCTACATGCTTGTTTTTACCACATACCTCCAGCCTTGGGAACACTTAATGGGAATCGACTTCATGAGCGTGTTTATTGCTTTATAAATACTTCAAACTCTTCTCACTTTTGTGTACACCTGTACCTACTAATATGCCTAGACCCGCTCATATTTTAATTGTATGGTTTTCTACATCCATAATCAGTGTCACTTTTATTATGGATAACAAATCTCTATTTTCTAAAGCTCTTTCTCCCCCGTCCTCTTCTCCCTAATGACCATGAAGGAGCTATGATCATATATATATATATATATATATATATATATATATATATATCACTTTTTAAATTATTGAGCACTTATTATAGACCAGAAACTTCTGTGGCTCAGGATGCCGTAGTAAACAAAGCAGACACAGGTCTTTGGCTTCTTGGTGCTTGACTTTTTAGTTAGCAGTGTGTGCAAAGGCATGAAGATATGAAAGAGCCTGCTGTGAGAGAAGAAAAATAGTTCAGTGTGGCCGGTGCATGCAGTGCAAGGAGACAGGGACAAGAGTGAGACTGGTGAGCAGGTAGGGGTCAGGTTAAATAGGATTTAAGCTGAGAGCCCAGGGTTGTAGACTGGATTCTGGAAAATGGGTTTAGACAGAAGAGGACTATGATCAGAGTTGCAGTTTAAAAAGGTAGTGTGGAAAGAACTCTTCAGTGCACAATTTTCCACGGGGTTCCTGTAGGTAATCAAAAAGGTGCGTGATGGCGAGTGCCTTCATTATGAAAGTGTGGCAGGTTGTGACTTGTGTGGCCAGCTTCTTGTGAGTAAGCAGAAGCTCAGCTGTCACATATTCCCTCAGCCCTCCTGGGGAGGGATCTTCTTCATGTGGCTGAAAACTGCATCAGACGTCACATCCTTCAAGATGCCTTCCTTAACTATGGAAGACTGAGAGCGAAATGTAACTTCTGCCAAACTTCTGGTTAGGAGCCCAACTCATAGTCCACTATGCTACCTGGGCAGAAATGTAACTTCTATGAGAGCCAGGACCTCATCTCTATTACTGGTCTCTATGCTCCAGAGGGGCCCATCATAGAAGCCTACCAACAGGCGTGTGGTGACGTCAACATAGCATGCTCATCTTCAGGTGAGTGCATGTGCTCAGGTCAGTGGGAAGAAAGACCCTTGTGGTGAGACCCGGGGGCGGGGTGGGGGAGGCCAGAGAGACAGAAACCACAGAGTCAGAGCGGATCTTCAGGGATGGACTTTCCTTATCTTGTCTTCCATAATAGTACAGCTTTATGGGCCTGAGAAAATTAATGAATTAGTTCCTTAATTTAATGTAATCAAAAAGACCAGAGAAGACTACACACTAGGCTGCTAACCATAATGGCAGTGGTTCAAACCTTCTAGCCCATCTGTAGTATAGAGATGTGGCTTTCTACTCACATAAAGAATCTATCAAGACAGTGACTAGATTAATGGTTCCTTGAGGACATGGCATGGGAGGTTGGGGGGGAAACGGGGAGCGAATAATGCTGAGTACAAGAATGGAGAAGATGGTCTAAAACTGGCTGTGGTGATAATTGAAAAACTTCTTGATATGATTGAACTATTGAATTGTATGCTATGTGGGTTATATGCCAATAAAACTGCCAAAGAAAAATGATTCTTGTGTCTTGGGGTTCTGTTATGAATTAAGATCAATTCAGTGGCCATGAGTTTTAAGTTTTTTTTAATTTGCAGATGAGCTCTTAGGAGCTCAAAACCCCATTTTACTGTCATGCCTTCCCCAACCACACGGAAGAATTCATTTGCTGATGGAGCCTTAGGAGTCAAGGGAGAAAATGAAAAAGAGGAGGAAGAGGAGGAAATGGGAGAAAAGGAACTGGAGGAAGGAGAAAGCAGAGGCAAGAGATGGGACAAAGCCAGAGATGGGCAATGTCTGTTCCACCTCATCCATTGAGCTTTGCTTGTCTGTGACAGCTGACTCCTTGATTTCTTGGGCTTTTAACAGAAAGACTCCTGACTCAGTTAATGATGAGCAGGAATCAATCCCTCCATCTCTATATCTACTTGTTAATATTGTCTTTACTTTCAGGAAATAACTCTTCAATCCACTTGTATGCCTTTTCCCTTGACTTAATCAAAAGGAGCCCTGGTGGCATAGACACCTCCCCAACCCCCACGGCGCCTCCTGCTGTCTTCTGTTTTAGAAGTTCTTGTCTCCCTTCCTGTCCTTCAGATCTTAAAGGAGCCAGAGGGAAGAACGTTTTCTTGCAGGGGCGATTCTCACAGTTTATTTTTGTTGTGTTTCTCTCAAATCTCCCAACATGTTTATGTTAGATACTACTGTGGGGCTTGTGTTAGTCGCCGAATCTTAAAAGAGATTATTAGCATAGCTGTGGCTTTCTGCCTTTAAAATAAACCCCATCTTCCTTGGAATTTGTATTCCTCAAGGGATCGTCTTTTTCCAGATACACATAATACTAAACATTTTCATCAAATATGTGATCAAAAATATTTTCCATTTTGCTTCTTTTATTTATTTATTGGACTCATATTACTCATTCCTTTTTGGAAAAGGGATTAATTGGAACTATAAAGCTTCAGCCTTTACATTCCAAAATATGAGAAAATAAGTTCTTGTTTCTGGGACGTATAAAATATCAGTCTAAAAAAATATCGGTCTAATTGGACATGGTTCAATTTAGTCATGTATAGCAAGAGTGTATTTTCAATTTATTATTGATATTTAATTGAATCAATTGTTCACCTTGGGGTGTCTTTGTTAAAGTTAAGAGATTAGGTTTTAGTATCTATCCTGAGCAGATTAAATAGAGATTTTTTTTTGTTCGATTGTTTGCTTGTGTTGAGAACAGCCCGATCCCCCTCTCGCTCATTTCCAGATGCGGGGGAGTAACTGAATAGTGTACATCTTTGAGTCTCAGGCAATAAGTTCAGGGGATGGATGCCATCTTCACCACAAGCTAGAAAAGCTCAGCAGCTGCGTCAGGGTCATTCAGTAGCAGGCACGAAGCTCTGCTCTTCCAGTCGGCCTCTGAGCTTCATGCTGGAGCCCTGCTCCTGCTGTATGTCCGTTGACGTGCCCCAAGTGTCGACACCTCTTGGTTTTTATTCTCCCTTGGGTCCCCACTGGCTCTGACTCATAGCTGGTCTTAATGTCTCTGCCGATAAATCGATTGGCCTTCATTGTCCCCATAGGGCACTGAACCTGGATAACTTCCGGGTCTTTTTTTTTTTTTTTTGAAGTCACAATCCATCCATCCATCCATTGTGTCAAGCCCGTTTGTCCATTTGTTGTCCTCATCATTCTCAAGACATTTGCTTTCGACTTGAGCCCCTGGTACCAGCTCCTCATCTTTTAAAATTCTTTTAAACAGTTTTATTTGCATCTACGTAATTCACATTGCTCACAACTCAATGGTCTGATCCTATGAAAAAGAGTTATTGGGGGGTCGTCACCATAGTCAACTTTAGGACATTTTCTTCTTTCTTGTACTCATTATTATACACTTCCCATTTCCCCCAAATTCCCTTACCATGACCCTAAGAAACTAGTCATCAGATGACTATGCCTATGACTTATCTGTCACCTATGCTTTATTTACCTTTATGATTCATTCAATCTCTATGATTTTCATATACAGGAAATACGCCAAAACCCAAACAACAGCAGCAAAAGAAAACCCGCAGAAACGAAAGGAGAAAATACTAAAACCTAGGTCCGATTTAAAATGGATTAAAGCGACAACTACATCCATTCTCTTTCCAACACACTCTGTCCGATAGCAGGGCTACTCACCTCTCAGGTCAGGGGCAGGGGGAGTCCTCTGGTGACTCCTTTTGGTGGGTTCCCTACACTGTGTTTCACTGCCATTCATAACCTTCTGCAGACAAGGCGCTCAGAACATAACCTTCATTACTGCCTCTGGATTTAGATTTTATTATTTAATCCTTGGATCACACGGCCTGGCGCTCTTCTTTGCAGACTTAGCTGGCACCTCACTTAGATGGATGCATGTTTTAAGACACGATGACTTCCTCATCTCCCATCTTGACCTCCAGTCCTGCTACTAAATCATCCCATCTGCTGTCCAAAGCTCACAGACAAGTGGGGAAGCTCAGACAAAGAATCAACAACCAAGAGGTAAGATGCACCTCTGCATTCTGGGAGTTGCCGCTCCAGGACCCTTGAGGGATGACTTCAACCAAAGAGACGAATTATACCCTGGAACGGGAAGGAAGCTCTTGGTGCTGCTGCAAAGTGGTTTCCAGGCGCGTTCTTTCTTTCTATTTTATAAATATCATATTGTGTTTTAAGTGGAAGTTTACATAGCAAATTAAATTCCCACTTGAGAAGTAATATACAAATTGCTCTGGGACATTGACAATTTCCACGATTTGCCAGCACTCTAATTCTTTTCATCCTGTGTGTTCTGTTTCCACTGATCCAGCTTCCCCCACCACCACCCACCACCTCTGTTTTCTCATCTTTGATTTGGGGTAAATGGTGGCTATTTGGTTGATTATTTAAGGGAATGCAGTAGTCATGGGTGCTATTGTTTACTTATAAGCCAACTTATTTAACGGAAGACTGACCCCTGTGATTAGTTTTCAGTGCCAAGTTCAGAGTCATACTTAGGGTGCTACTCGAAGGAGTTCATCTACTCTCTATTGGTCTAGCCTCTAGAGCAGTGGTTCTCAACCTCCCTAAGGCCACCACCCTTTAATACAGATAGTCGTGTTAGGGTGACTCTCAACCATAAGATTATTTTCATTGCTACTTCATAACTGTACATTTGCTACTGTTATGAATCATATTGCAAATATCTGACATGCGGAATGCATTAGGTGACGACCCCTTTGAACCGGTCATTCAAACCCCAGAGGGGTCATGCATGACCCACAGGTTGAGAACTGTGGGGTTAGAGAATTTGGTCACTTTGTGGAATTTGCATTTTAATAGGTTAGATAAGAATTCGTGTTTAAATAAAGGAGGCGTGGTGCTGTCGTGGTTAGGGGTTGAACTATGATCCACCAGCAGCTCCTTGGGAATAAAATGAGGCTTTCTGATCCTGGAAACAGTTCCAGTCAGGGAAACCCCAGGGCTAGCTCGACCCTGCCCTCTCCGGTGAGGATCGACTTGATGAATGTGAGGTTGAGTGAGGTGAACTGATTGAGCTGAAAGCTAACCTCTAGGGGTCGTCTCAGGGCCAAGTCCAGAGGGGAACTTAGGACGATAGTCAAAGGGGTTCTTTTCATTTCTATTGCTTCAGAGAGTTTGACCTTTGTTTGGAATTTGGGTCTTTGTTCAACATTTTCTTCTTTTTCTATTCAGAATCTTCTTTTTGTCTCCTCCCTAGAGAAGATGGCAGGGTTAGTAAGGGACCATCGTGTTCTTCTGGTTTCAGGTTAGACAAATCCAAGGTTCATGTGGGCTGCTTCTCCTATGGACTAGTCCCTGTGTGAGTCTTTGATTGCCTTTATTCATTTTTGTTCCAGTTGAGTAGAGACCAAAAGCTGTTTATGAGCTAGCTGCTCACAAGTTTCTAAGACCTCAGATACCATTCACTAAGCAAGATTATAGAGCACTCTCTTTATGAATTATGCCAATTGTCTAAGTTCTTCCACAAGACTATTATCTTTTTAACTCAGCAAACCAACCCCACTAGTTGTTTACATAGGTATGGGTGTAAGACAGCATATGCATGTAAATTTTTTTTACTTCTTCATTTTTTCAAGTAAATCATCTTTTTGTCCTAAATAAATCATTCTATTGGGTACTCTTACAGCTCTTATAGCAATCCATACATCAATTGTATTGAGCATATTTATACATATGTTGCCACCATCATTTTCAAAACATCTTCTTTCTACTTGAGCCCTTGGTAGCAACTCCTCTTTTATGTCCCCACTCCCACTCCCTGGTGATCAATTATAAATTATCATTTTCATATCTTACACTGTCTGGCTGTCCCCTTGCATCCATGTTTCTTTTGTTCATCCCCCCTGTGAGGAAGCAATACATCGATCACTGTGATTGGGTCCCCTTTCTTCTCCTTCTTCCCCCATCTCCCCCCTAACTTCATAGTATCGCTAACTTCATAGTATCTCATTATTGGTCCTGAGGGGCTTACCTGCCCTAGATTCTGAGTGCTGAGAGCACTTATCTGTGCCGATGTACATTGTGCATGCACTTACATATGGCTTCCTATACATATAGATGTATACATATAGACCCAGGGAGCCACACACATAATTTTTTGTTTCTATTACGATGTATTTTTTGTTTCTGTTACAATGTAACATTGTATATATGAAAGCACTCGCTAAAATTGTCCCCTTTTCTAGTGCACTGCTTAGTGTTTTCATTTACCTTGGCCAAGTTGTGCAGATTTTGTCCCCTTATCAAAGCCCTGGTGGCACAGTGGCTACATGACTGAGCTGCTGCCTGCAAGGTCAGTAGTTGGAAATGAGCAGCCGCTCTGAGGTGGGAACATGGGGCTCTCTAGTCCTATCAATGGGGGCAGTTCTGTTCTGTCTTAGAGAATCGCATTGAGTTGACAGCAGCTCATTGGCAATGACTTGTTTGTTTGCTTGTTTGTTTTAACCTTCGTCTATCTAGAAAGTGAGACCCTCTCCTCCCTCTCCCACCATAGGTTCAAATTTTTCTTAATAAGGAACGCACATGACATATGCATCCAGACAGCTCAACACTCGGCAGGATTATATGGCTTCCCTGGCCCATGAACTTTCTCCTTGTGTTAAGGGTTACCGTCTCCGAAACCTGCAGGGGCAGTTCTGTCCAAACCTATAGAAAGGGTCGCTCTGAGATCGCATCGACTCAATGACAGTGAGTTCGGGTTTCTGGTGTGGGCCCATGACTATCAAATGCAGTATAATCTCATCGTCACACACAAAAAAATCAAAGACGTCTTAAGATTTTGAAAAGCCATGAAATACAATCATAACTTTCTGAGCACTGCTAGGGACACAGATACACATTTTGCGTGCCCAGTGAAGAACTATTTTAAAACAAAGCAGGCTTTTCTTAGACTATATTATCATACACACACACGCAGAGGGAAATTGTAAGGTGGCAGAAGCAGATTAAACAAAAAGTGGCATGCGTTTAGTGAGAGAGGGATTTCTTAGAATAGGAGGGAAGATTTCAGTCGATAGTATGTCAGTGTCTTCTTTGAGAGGCAAGAGGGCTGTATTCCAGAGACTCTGGGACCGGGCCTCCACACTACATCTCTGCAATCTGAAATCTCTCCCGGAGGAATGATTAGATCCTACAAGAGGGCTTGAAAAGTTGGTGGAAAAATTAAATTGCAAGGGGATATCATTTTTCCACAAACGAATTGAAGGACTCTCTGCACTTCCTGAAATAAACTTGCTTTCCTTAGAGACTTCAACAATAGACCTTATAACCATCACTGAAACCACTCAAGGTTTGCACGTGATGACTTCTCAAAACATTCAAAACCTTGAACTGCTAATGCAGATTCCTGACGCTGGGGCTTCACGGATCTGTTTGTTTTGTAATTAATGAAGGTGAGAGGAACAGCTTCAAGAACTGTTGCTTGGGAGCTTAGACTTTCTAGTGGTGACTCCGAGGACAAGTGCATATTTCCAAGGAGAGTATATTTATCTTATTAACAAATCAAGGGTACTGAGCTTCTATCCAAGAGAATCGAATAAAGAAAAAGACCCAATGCTTTATTTGCTTTGATTGTTTAGAGAAGTATAGATGGATTTTAGCGTCTTTAAGAGTTACTCGTCTTTAAAACTCTTTAAAAAGGAACAAGGAATTAAAGGCCATTTAAATCTTAAAAGAATGACACCAATGACCGTAGGTAGAAGCTATACAAATATTTCAAGTCAATTACTCGACGAGCTACCGACTATAAGCAATGAAAGTGAATGAAGAAAATACAAAGCACAGCCTAGAGAGTGAGCTGTAACCATGTCTGGATGGTAGAATGATAACAGAATTAATTAGCGAGAGAGAGAAAGGGAAATATTTACATGGGTGGAAAAAATAAAGGAGCCTTGGTCGTGTAGTGGATTCTGTGTTGGGCTGCTTCCCTCAAGGTCTCCATTGGAGAGAGATGTGGTTTTCTACTTCCATGAAGATTTATACTTTTAGAAGTCGGGGCCAGTTTTATTCTGAATTTTAGGGTCTTTATCGGTCCAAGTTGACTCTGGGGGGAGGGAGGGTTGAGACAAGAAAATGTGCTCTTTTTGATTAGGTGATTTTTCCTAATTGGTCCTCACTTACTCATGACAGTTTTGACACTGGCCAGAGCTTATTATCATACAGTAAAATTAATTTTTAAACAACAAAGCAGCATTGGAGGTTTTATAATGGTCTTTTGTTTCTGCTTTCGATGTTAGCTAAGAATTGAGATTCTAGACGTAATGCATGATTTCCAAGTCCCTAGGAATAATGGAGGGGGGCGGCGTTCAAACTTTTCAAGGGCGCTAGCTGCATATCAATGTAAATAAACATGAAGGGCGGTATGCATGAATAATTAGGGGAAAGACAACAAAGTTTCTGAGTGATGAAATCATGTTTGACTCTAAGAGTTCTATTAGAAGGTTACTGGAGATAGAGGTACATCTGACGATAAGCTAGCGAGCTGGCTGAAAATTCAGGTGTACACAGCACCCTGATGGGTTGGCTAGCACAATGATTTGGATGATGGAAAGGTTGTGCTGAGTCCTTACTAACTTCTCTGGTTGTAATTGCAGGAGTCCTGTCTGAGTAGAATGCTGCTTGATCCCAGGTGCCCCAGGCTTCCTAGACCAGGCTGTCAGCACCAAGATCAATCAACCTATCAGCCCCTCCAGCACCAGGCAGCCAGAAAGCCAGACTAGACTATACCCCTAATGAATTAGAGCTGTGACCCTCTGAACATGGAATGACAAGGATAGAGAGAGACACCTCAGTGGTCTAAACCGATGTGTCCCCTGATACCAGAAACCAAGAAGCTGTGAGTCTAACCTCCCTGGACCCAGCAAAATAAGGATATAGTGGGGTCCCAGTCAACCAGGGACAACCATCTTAAACACTGCACAACAAATCCCAGCCCTGAACTCTTTGGGCCCCTGCCAGACATACAAAAAGGGCCTGCCCACTCTTGGAAGGTTCTCACTACGTCGGCACTTTCAGTGGTGTAGACCCACTGTGGAGCTATCCTCAGTGTATCCTGTCTTAACTGTTCTATAAACCTGCCGTGCTGCCTCTTCCTTTAAAAAAAAAAGACATAGGTGCGAGAGTAAATTGTGGTGAAGCAATTAGACAGTTCCCAGCTCTCAGAAAGAAAGTGTGTGAGGGTCTTCCAGGCTGGTCCCCAAACAAGCAGTCATCTAAGTGAGGCATGCTAACTCCACACAGAAGAAGCACACATGCTCGTGTGAGCTCAGAATTGTAAGCCATAAAATCCAAATCCAGAGGCAGGAACTGTGTGAGAGTGAAGTTCTGAACACCTGGTTTGCAGAAGGCTAAGGATGACAGGGAAAACTCAAACTCCCTTTGCAGAGTTCCCAGATGGATTAGGTTTCTGATGACTTCCCAGGGATGCGAATACGTTTGCTATTAGAATGCATGGGAAAGTTGACCGATGCAGATGTGGTGAGGTTTACATTGAACACCTAATCATTTGTTCTCCTTTTTGACCCATTTTAAATGTGAAATACTTATTATTTTCTGCTTTCTTTTCTACTGATGCTTTTCTGCTTTATTTTATCATAGCTGTTGGGTTTGTTTTGCTTGTTTTGTGTGTAATGAAATCCAGGATAGGTAAATTTATAGAAACAGTAACTGGATTAATAGTCTCCCAGGGATGTGACAGGGGAGGTTGGGGAAAATGGGGAGCTGACAACAATGAGGACAAGAAAGAAGAAAATGTTCTAAAGTTGATTATGGTAATGGCTGCATGAACTCTTTTTTTCTAAATGAATCATTTTATTGGGGGCTCATACAACTCCCATCACAATCCATACATACCTCAATTGTATGCAGGCCACATTTACACACTTATTGCCATCATCACTCTCAAAATATCCTCCCTCCCTCCAGGCCCCCAGTATCAGCTCCCTATATTACCCTTCCTCTCCCCTCCCTCTTGAGCCCTTAGCAATTTACAAATTGTTATTTTTTTCATACTGTACACTGTCCAATGTGTCCTAACACTGCATGAACTCTTTTTAATATGAAAAAGATATAGCACTGTAAGATATATTAATTACATATCAACACAACTGTTGAAAAAGTATAATGGAATTTTTGAATTCTCAAAAAAAAAGTACGAATTCTCTCTAGAAAGATAATCAACAAAAATAAAAGACAAACTTAAGGCCCCTAATACTTGACATTATTGAGCATAACAAAAGGTACACACATACAGCAGGAGGAAAATAAATGACAGAGACTTCCTGAAAATCTGATACTCCTTTGCATCAAAAAACTTTACCAAAGACTGAAAGAAAAACCCACAGACAAGGAAAAACTGTTTTTTTGCAATGATATATCAGACAGGGGCTTAATCTCAAAAACCCATAGAAAATTTCAACACATCAAAAGAAAAAGACAAAGTAATTTAAAACTGGAATGTGCTGACCCCAAAGATTTCCCCAAATGTGGGAAATCTGACTGCATACTTTGTGCTAATAAGGGACTCAGTTCACACTCTCCCCTAAGAAAAAGAAGGATGGAAGGAAGGGGAAAGGGGGGAAGGAAGATAAACAAAAAAAGATAGATAAACAAGGATTTGCCACTTCACCCCAGCAATGACAGCAACGTTCAAATCAACAGAAAACTACCAATTCTGGAGAGGGTGCAGAGACACCGGGACTTGCATGTCCTGCTGGTGGGGCTGTAAAATGATACAACCACTGTGGAAAGCAGGATGGTGTTACCTCAAAATACTGGGAATAGAAATACATATGACTCAGCAATCCCTCTACTTGGTGTATAGCCTAAAGAAAGCAGAGTCAAAATGTAAATAAATACAGGTACACTCACATTCGTCACAGTGCTAGTCACAATAGCAAAAAGATGACTGTAACCCAAATGCCCATTGGAAGAATGAATACATCTTGGTATGTGCCCATGATGGAATACCATGCAGCACTAAAGAATAATGATAAGATAACCACACCTCATAAGATAGAAGAAGCTGGGGATATCATGGTGAGTGAAGTTAGTCCATGACCAAGGGACACATGCCATATGAAGCCACAAGTCTAAAAAGTCAAGAAAAGGGTTGCACACTACCAAAAAAGAAAAAAAAAGATTTCAATGGTTACCAGTGTTTGGAAGCAAAAAGAGAGTGGGGAAGTCACAGGCTAGAATATTTATGTGTTTTATTAACAAATCAAGAGTACTGAGTTTCCATCTCAGAGAACAGAATAAAGAGGAAATATCCAATGCTTTATTTTCTTAGATTGTTTAGAGAAGTGTGCTGGTGGATAATAGATGGATCTAAATGTCTTTAAGAGTTACTAGTCTTTTAAGTTCTTTTTTAAAAAGGAATAATACATTAAAGTCCATTTAAAACTTGTAAGAGTGATACCAATGACCATAGGTAGAAGCTAAATAAATAATTCCAGTTTTAAAGTCACAGACCAGCTACTGGCTATAAGCAATTCAATAAAATACAAAATTACTGTGTTTGGGAACTGAGGAAAAGGGAAAATACAGTCTAAAGAAGGAACACTAACAATATCTGGATGGTAGGATGATGACTTGGGTGAAGGTTAAGACAATATTCACTGATAGAAGTGAACAAAAAATATGAAGATTAAAAAAAAAATGAAGATAGGGCAAGACATTGGAAGATCTGCAAGAGTTAAAGGCAACTTTAACTGTTGGATACACAATTCTGAGAAGTGCTGAACTATCCACACTTAATTCTAATATGTCATTTTTTTCACATATTTTTTGGGGGGCATCACTGCCTCTGGTGGTCGTGGATGCCACCCAGTGTTGCTCCTGAGAGCCGCCATTGGATTTGAACCACCAAACCCGTGGGTCACAGTCCCGCACTCAGCCACTTACGCCACCAGGGCTCAGCCCCTGCCACACTTAATTCTAAACCCTCATCTAAGAACAATTACTCCTGATGATGCCCTCATTAAGTGATCACTCAAGATATCTGTGCTGTGGCAAATTGCAGTGAAGAAATCAGATGGTATTCCTCTATCAGAAAAAATAGCATCCAGGCTCTTAAAAGGAGTATTTGTCTTAAAGCAAGCAATCATCTAAGGAAAAGGTCCGCTAAGAACACACAGAAGGAGCACGCTAGCTTGTGTGGTCCTAGGAAGGTCAATGATAAAACGCATGACCAGAAGAGGGGATGTTATTAGAGCTTAAATGCTGAGTACCTGCTTTGCAGAAGTATATGGATGACAGTGAAAACTCGAGATCCATTTGAAGAGTCCCCATGTGGATAAGTCTCCTTTGAATCCCTTGTGACTCTTGGCCAGGGATATGAATAGTCTTGCACTCAGATAGAGCGCATTGGCAAATGTTTTTTTTTTGTTTCTTTGTTTTGTTTTTTTGAGCATCACTGCCCTCTGGTGGTGGGAGTAGGAGGCCCAGCTTTTGCTCCTGTGGAGCTGGAAATGAGCCTCCATCCCAGTGAGCCGCAGTCCCGTGCACAACCACTACGCCACTGGGGCTCAGCCCGTTTTTTTTTTTTTGGGGGGGGGGGGGTGCAAATGGTTTACCTCTGCCCATATGACCAGCCCTGGGAAGGTCTTACCTAGCTGTGTCCTTCTGGAGATCATCATATTAGGGGTCAAATCGCCATGAGTCAGTCGATGCCTGCACTGCCTTGGTGAAACCCCTGGAGCAAGATTATAAAGCTCCTTTCCCTGATATGATGATGCATGTGTCTCAATCATAGCCCAGATCCCATTCCAGGAATCCCGCCAGTAACTCTGTTGTATTGATCTACTGATGATCATGTTTATGTCACATTTTCTCCTGCCCTTCCATGTCCGTTGGACACCATAATGACCTTGTGCAAATGGTCTCCCTCATCTGGATGATAATTTCCTGAAGTTGTCAGGTCCTTGTCCCATTGATGACGTCATAAATGTTCTCTTTTTTAAAAAATGGTGCTGAGCTGTGGAATTGATGCTTAGAAACACACCACACACACACAATGAACAGGTATGGAAGGAAGAGTGGATAGAAATACCAGAGAATATTTGTATATGTGTATTTATCTTTGCTGCAGGTGTACACAGAAACATAACAGAACACACAGAAGCCAAAGTTATAAATACTTCTTAGACACAATCAAACCCTTTGAGAGAGCAAAACTCTTGGTCTGAGGGATCAGCATCCCAAGGGGATCACCAGGGGACACCAAGGTCTATTGGCACAACATAATTCACCAAAAGGGTCTACATACTGTTTGAGTGCCTAGCGACTAACATCTCAAAATCTTGGGAGCAGCCATTTAAATTACAATCATTGGTTGTTCCTTGTCCAGGGAAAAGAACAGTAATGAAAATCAAAAGACATAGAGAAACAATTAGCCCCATGTGTCACACAAACACCAGTCTCGAAATCCCTGGGACCAGAAGTAGATGCTACCTGGCCATCACGACAAAGTGGTCTGAAAAGGGCACATTAGAGGATCCTGCATAGAGTAGGAGAAAAATGTAAAACAAAACTCAAAATCACAGGCGGTTTCCCTGGCACAACTCTGGGGCCTCGGAACCCGCCCAGGGGCTCAAGATGTTTCTGTCCCTCTCTCTGCTGTCCCTTCCCTTCCCCAAAGCCCTTCTCTACCCCAATAAAGCAGATTAAAAAAACAAAACTCAAAATCACAAAAGAGACTAGGATTGCTAGCCAGATAGAGACCAGGGGCAAGGGGGTCTCCAAGACTTTGACACTCCGTCACCTTTCAGGTCTGGCCTTGAATCTATCCTATCTCTGAGTAGCCAGTCACTTAAAATCAAAGTGCAGCGTCTACCCAAAAACAAAGTTCAGGGTGTTGGGACAAAAAGAAACCAAAACAGGAAACGCAGGGAGAAAGCAGACAGACTAGGAGATGGTGTGCTGAGGAAATTGCAACAGATGAGCTGAAACAAAGCGTGTATGCGCTGTTCAGTGTAAAACTGAAGATCTGCTCTGAAATTCATGATAAAAAGTTACCAGAGACAGAATTCTCTTAGAAGGAAAATAAATTTGTAGAGAAAAGAAAAATAAGGAATGCATTTTATTCCATCAATCTTTGAAAAATCCCCACCCCAATAGCTAAATCTTAATTCAATTAACATAGGATTAGATCAAGAACTTGATTGTGGGAGAAGACTGGCATCAAGGCACAGGACAGGGACGTTAATAGACTGAGAAGTCTATATTGTGGGGGTTCACTAAGCATCGGTTCTAGGCCAATCTTTTTAATTGATGACTATGTTTTGTGGAAGGGAGTGGAAATTTCTAAATTTCAACATGACACCAAATTGCTATAGGGTTCACTATGCAAAAAATGTCAGGGATAAACTACGGAAAGCAGAAACAACAGATGGATTTGGGCCTTTGTTAGCAAGCATGTTTCTGGTAAAATATTCTAAACTCTGCACATAGAAGCTTGATTGCTACATCGCAATTGGGCAAAGGGATCTACAGATCACTGAAACTGCTCTTTAACGATCTCTTGATGTGTTGTTAAGGCTCAAAAGTTCAGCACAAGTTCCTGGAAACAATACAGTTAACATCGTTGATTATTTTCTCCATGAGCAGTACTGCTGCCTGGCCTCCCGTCATCACAATTGGCCATGAGACCCAGTGGAAGCAGAGGAGCCAGCTAAGCAGGGCAAGTTTTCCTACCCAGTGCAATAGTATTCTGCAGTGTGCACTTGCCCATTCACAATGACAGATTCCTGGGTCGGCTGCATCATCCGTGAGAACGGAAATGGCATGCCTGGTGTTCTGCTAAAACCAGCCCCATTTCCATCAAGACAATCCCAACTCATAACAGCTCTGTTCTGTTCAAACGCAAAACCTTCACTGCCACACCATCCATTCTGACTCAAAGCTGCCAAAGGGGACAGAGTAGAACTGCCCCGGTGAGTTTCTGAGACGGTAACTCTTTATGGGAGTACAAAGCTTCCTCTTTCTCCTTCAGAGGGGCCAGTGGCTTCCAGCTGCTGACCGGGTAGTTTGCAGAGCATCACGGCATCCGAAAATGGAGGAGAGACGCGGGTCTTTATTGAGAACCTACAATATGACAGCCAGTTTATTGGGCTCGATTTTGTCAAGATATTGGTAACGTTGAAGGGCAGTGCAAAGGATGAAGGTCCTCAACAAGATGGACTGACGCAGGGGCTGCAACAAGGGCCTCGAACGCCCTGACCATTGTGAGGCTGGCGCAGGACGGAGGGGTGTCTCCTTTATAACGTGAAAGATCCACAGATACAGAGGGCAGGGCCACTGCCTCCTGGAGCTCCACCTCTAACTAGAGAAAAAGGAGAAGTACAAGCCAGGGGGAGATACCTGCTATATACTCTGATTATTAATGGTGCCATTTGATTGGACAGTGGCATGTTAGTCATAAGGTTTCAAAGGCTACCATTTGAGAAGTAGTCAGCTCCTTCCTCCTACTGGAAAGGGAGATATTGAAGGTATCAGCTGGATCTTGGCTGAAACAGGGAAGACCTGGAGGACCAATTTACTTGTGAATTATTAAGTATGCAAAGGCACTCAGATATCTGGAGCCCAGCAAATTAGAGATAATATGGGAAGAATGGGCGTCCTCCAACCCTTCACAGGACTCGTGCAGAGTCTGTGTATGGAACAAAGGCGGTCATTGGAAAGATCTAGAGGACTCTGAATAGTACGGAGTCAGAAAAGCTATGCATCAGCGTTGTATCTTTTTATTAAACTTACGCCTTCTATGCACAGAGCAAATAAGCTGAGAAAGCAGACTCGGGAGTGGAGAAGTCTCATTCGCCATGCGATACGTAGGTAGCGCGTCTGACGTGCGGAAGGGAAGGGGGACTGGGAGCACTTGCCGATGAAGACTCAGGACTGCAACCTTCAGCATGGATTACAACTCGATGTAAAGAAAACAAAGACCCCACAACTGAGCCAATAGACGACAGTGTGATAAACTGAAAAAAAAATTGTTAAGAATTTCATTTTCTTTGAATCCATCATCAATGCTCATGGAAGCCACAATCAAAGATAACATTGAGTATTTAGGCAAGTCTTCTGCATTAGACTTCTTTAAAGTAGTGAAGAGCAACTCTAAGGACGTGCCTGACGCAAGACATGGTATTTTCAACAGCCTCCTATGCCATGTAAAATCTGGACACTGAATAGGAAAAACCAGAGACAAAAAGATACATTTAAATTATGTTGTTGGCAAAGAATATGGCTTAGTCCGTGGATTTCCAGAAGAAAAAAACAAATCTGTTTTGGAAGTTGCACAGCTGAATTGTGAAATGGCAAGACTTCATCTTTGAAGATGTTACTGGGAGGGACCCGCCCCAAGAGAAAGATGTCATGATTGGTAAAATTGAGGAACAGCAAAACCAGGAAGACCATCAAGGAGATGGATGGACACAGGGGCTGCAACGAGGGGCTCAAATATTAGAGCAGTTCTAAGGCTGGCCGGAGGGGAGGGCAGGGTTTGCTTCTGTTGCACACGGATGATTATGAGGCAGAGGCAATTTGACGGTGAACAACAGCAACAACAACAACAACATGGGAATGGATAAAGGACACTGGGTATTCAGAAGAAGGCGAATGCAAGCTTCCTTACTCGTTTATTTAGCCATTCAACTAATACATATTAAGTACAATGATTTATTTGTAGTCACTGTGTGCTAGCTACTATTTTAGGTGCTAGGTTTAATGATGTAAGTAAAGATTAGGTCCCTGCAGGAAGAAAGTAAAGGAAATAGAGGAAAGAACTAGGAGGCAAAAGGCATTTATACAGGTATAAACACAGGCACATATATATGTAAATATTTTTATATATAACAACTGGACTATAGAGATAGGTACATCTATTTATAAGTTAAGTATTAAGGTAGCAGATGGACATTGACTCTCTAACCAAGTACGCCAACGCAAGAGCAGTTTGTTCTAATAACCTGGCACTCTGTGACACTCACCTTCCCAACACAATCTCTGAAGACAAAGTGTATGCCTAAGTCAATATGGTGAAGAAAGCGGATGGTGCCCAGTTATTAAAACATATAGCCTCTCGAGTCTTAAAGGCTTAAAGATAAAGAAGTGCCCATCTAACGGGAAAGCAACAAAGCCCACATGGAAGACGCACACCAGCCTGTGAGATCACGAGGTGTTGACGGGATTGGGTATCAGGCCTCAGAAGACCCAAACAAGTAATCATACCGATGTGAATGAGGGGAGACCAAAGTGGATACCCCAAGTCCATCTGTGGACAGTTAAACATCCCCTCATAGAAGAGTCACCAGGGAAGGGATGAGTCACCAGGGTGCAGTATAGCACTGACAAAACTTACAACATTCCTCTAGTTCTTTAATGCTTCCTCCCACTACAACTATCATGATTCCAGTTCTACCTTACAAATCTGGCCAGACCGAAGCATGCACACTGGTACAGATAAGAGCTGTCAACACATGTAATCCAGGACAGATAAATAGTAATGGGAGTAGAGATACCATGAGGTTAGGAAGAAAGTGTGGGGAGAAAGGGGAAACTGATCATAATGATCAATGTATAACTCCTCCTCCACCCAGGGTGATGAACAACAGAAAGATGAGTGAAGGGAGACAGTGGACAGAGTAATATATGAAAGTAATAATAATTTATAAATTATCAAGGGTTCCTGAGGAAGGGGGGAGCTGGGAGGGAGGGAAACATGAGGAGCTGATACTAAGGGCTCAAGTAGAAAGCAAATGTTTTGAGAGTGATGATGACAACTAATGTACAAGTATGCTTGACGCCATCGATGGATGGATTGTGATTAGAGCTATATAAGCCCCCAATAGAATGATTTTTAAGAGATATGAAATAATAATAATTTATCAAGGGTTCATGGGAGTGGGAGGGTCGGGGGAAGAAAGGGAAAAAAGAGGAGCTGATACAAAGTCAATGTTTTGAAAAGAAGGATGGCAATATATAAACAAATATGCTTGATACAATGGATGTATGGATTATTGTAAGAGCTATAAGAGCCCCCAATAAAATGATTTATTTTAAAAAAAGATTGGGTTAGGGTAAAACAAACAAAAATATATTTTTAAAAAGGATTAAGGAGGCTCTCTGGTGCAATGGATAGCGCATTGGACTTCTAGTGAACAATACAAAAAAGATTAGGTCCCTGTTTTCATGGATTTAAGGTAGATATTTTTAATAACGTGATGACAGCAGAAAGTTTAGTACTGTGGAGAAAGCAAAACAAATTGAAATGACTGAGCAACCTGAGCTTCTGTCCAAACAGTGCAAAGAACACTAAGAGAGGAGACACTCCCTTTTACCATTCGCTGTACTTTGTTTCTTTGAATTTTTAATCTTCATGAAGCCTCCGTAAAAGAAAATGGCAATTTGTGGTGAATTCTAGCTTTTCTATCTTCACAAAGAGATGACAATGATAATGATGCACTTGCAGCTTTTGAACCAGCACAGAGACACAGTCTTAGAGGACCAGTTGTACTGTCGGTCTCAGAGAAAATCACTCCCTCTTCAGAAATCCCAATTTCTTGGGAAGAATGCCACAAGAGTTATTGTGGAAATTAAATGAGATCATTTACATGACAGTTACTGCAAGTCTTAGTGAATGCTCATTATGCTTTCTTTTTCTGTGTGGTGCAAATTGAGGAGCATGACTTGGTATTTGTGGAAGTGCAGGGGGGGGGGCACAGAGATTCTCTCTTTCTGGGTAGAAGAAAGGAAATAGGATGATGTCAATAGAAGAAGCTAGTACTTCTTACTAGACTATGCACAGTCAGGAGATGAGTGGAAAACTAAAGCTAACATCATGCCAAAAAGGGTTCTGAGTAGGAAAACGGTGGGATCCCTTTTCTCCCTTCTTTGTTTTTTAACTAAAAGATCATTTTCATGGGGGTTTTTACAAATCTTCTAGCAATCCATGCACCAATTGTATCCAGCACATTCGTACATATTTTTTTTCTTCCTTCTTTATGCAGGAAGCAATCGCAGCCATTGATTTCAAACGTACTAAAATAAAGTAGCATGAATTACATTGAACCTGTCAATCATAAGAGATTTGAGATGAGGGGTAAGAAGGATGGAGAGAAGGGCAGTGATGCCATCCCCCCCCCCCCAAAAAAAAAGAAGGATGGAGAGAAAGAATTTCTTAATCAAAGATGCAATGGAAAGAGGGTAACCTAGTGAGGTTAAAACAACTTCTTGTCAGAATTTTGGTGGGGGGGTGGGGGGGCGCATCACTGCCTCTTGTCAGAATTTTTAAGACAAATTCCATTGTAAGAACAAGTAACCTCACTTGCCAGAATTTAAGTCAAGTTAGCCTCAAATCAATCTATAGTACATCCAAAAAGGACACTTTTCATGCTGCCTGACCTGGGATTCAAACACTCTTTGGCTTTGAATCCATATGTCTTTTTAATATCACATTTGCCTAGGCCAGAAGTCAGCAAACTCTCGAGCCAATTCTGTCCCTCCTAACAACTTTAAAATCCCTCAAGAGCCTTAAATATGTTTCTCCAAACAAATGAAATCACCGTGATCTGAAAGAATAACCTTCAAATGTTTTCAATGTTACATCAGAGCCGCACGTTCATACTGAAAGAGACACCTATGGCTCAAGAGCCGCAGTTTGCCGACCCCTAGCCCAGGCTCCCATCAATTATCTTTTGTCAGGAATGTGGGTCATCCAATGGGTTTGTATTTGGAGATGGCCCTAATCCAGATGAAACGGAGATTTGGGGAGGCATTGGAACCCTCAAATGTCACCAGTCACAGTTGATGCAATTTCGGTTTATGTGATTTTAGTTCATACAATCATTTAAAAGACCAAGAAGGCAGAAACGAGAATACTGGTTTCAAAGGGGCTGTGAAACCTCTGAAATGGCATCTACTAAAGGAGTGAGGTGACCTACGTGAGGCTCTTGGTTCTATTAATAAACTAAATGTAAGACTTAATTGGATGAAGTGACAGATGCCTAATATTTCTCATTCTTATGTACACGGAACAAGCTCAAACCAGCCTAACAGAGAGCCAGGCCCTCACCCTGTGGATTGGCCAATTTATTCTGAGGCAAAGAGGCACTCCCAAGCATACCAGACTCTGGAAATATGTTAAGTGGTATTGATGATGGCCAGGCCTGCCAAGGATGTCAGATATATTTAAAAGTGAGCAGAGCCCAGGCCTGCCGCCCTCCTGCATGGGGACACGGTTGGTTCCAGGAGAGCATGGCTCCTTTTCAGGACTGTGTGCAAAAACCCTGCAGCCAAGGACCTTCACCAAATACAAGGCATCAAGATATTATGAAGGAACAATTCTGGGAAGATGGCGGTGTAAACAAAGCATCACTCCGACTTATTTCCAGAATCCCCTGGAACTTGTGATTCCCAATTTACAAATTTCGGTGCCTCTCAGTAAAAGCTTTTTATTTTTCATTTCAACTAGACTGTGTCATTGTGTTCCACAGCATGCCCATTAACTGGTGGTGGTGGTGGGAGATACCATCGCATATGACGTCAACTGATTGCAACCCCCACTGACAGCGAATAACTACCAAGATAGGCATTTGTTTGGGGCTCTCATCTCTATGGAAGCAGGTAGCTAGGTCTTTCTCCCTCACAGCTTCTGGACCTGTTCAAACCACCCCCCTTTTAGATAGAAATCTAGCATTTAACTGTTGGTCTCATCTCACTAAGAGTAGAATGAAGGAATACGTTGAGGGTGGGACACAAGTTAGCAATGAGACTGGAGGGACTGCAACGAACTCAACAATAGGGTTCGATCTCACGATGCTGAACAAAAGAAGCCAGAAACTGAGTATGCATTATCTGATCCGATTGACACAAAAAACAAAAGCGGGCAAACGAGTCTTTGCTGTTAGAAGTCAGGAGAATGGTTCCCCTTGGAGCTGTTATTGGGAGGAAGGAACATGGCAGACGACAACATGTTCTGTGTCTCCGTATGGCCGATCATTGCAGGAGTGTGTTCAGTTGCTAAAAAACTCATTGCATCATATACGTCGGGAGACATTCCTGCACATAATTCAACATTGTTTTCCAATAGTACATGAAGCTCTAATGGGAAAATTCTGAGCACCAGTCATTACATGAAGATGGATTGGACCAAGGAAACAAAGGGACACTTTCCTAGAGAGGAAGTATGGATGGTAAAGAAACACAGGAAAAGCTCTTCCCGGTCATTGACCATTAAAGAGAGGAAGGTCCCATACCTGCAAAATGTGTCACTGAACAAAAAGCAAAACTAGTCTGCTGGTGTGGTTAAAGGAAGATTCTAATTCTTATTTCTTGCTGGTAGAATTGTAAAATGGTACATACACTATAGAACACAGTATGGTACATCCTCAAAAAGATATAAATAGAAATATCTTATGATTCAGCAAATCCCATGCCTCAATCTATATGAGCAGAGATATAAATAGATATAGGCACACACTTACGTTTTATCTCCAGTAGCAAAAAGATGGAAACAACTTCCGTTCCCATAAGCAGATGACTCAAGCCACCAGTGGGACATGTTGTTGTTGTTGTTGTTGTTGTTGTTGTCGTCATCGAGTGGGTTCCTACCCGTAGAGACCCTGCACTGCCTGGTCCTGCACCATCCTCACCATTATTCCCATGCTTGAGCCCATTGTTGTAGCCACGGTGTCCACCCATCTCCCTTAGGCCCTTGCTCTTTTTCACTGCCTACTTGACCAAGCATGATGTCCTTCTCCAGGGACCGGGAGACACACACACAGGGAAATACTCTGAGAGAGAATAATGAGGTGTCCACAGAGCATCTCGTACCATGGATGAATCTGCAGAATATCCTGCTGAGGGAAATGAGTCCATCCCAAAGAGACAATGATTGTATAGACTCTCTTTTATTTAAAAATCCAGAACATAAGGATCCACACAGAAAAGAGATTTCTTTCATGGCCACCAGGGATGGGGAGTAGAGCAAGGAGGAATCCCTTTCTGGATCGTTGGCACTTGATGTTTTTGTGGTGGGAATGGCAAGATCCCATAGGAGGGAAATCTGCTCACCTTGACCAAAATAAACGAAGGCACTAAGAAGTGTGAAAGGATAAAGATAGTTTGTGTAAACAGTACAACATACAATTTAGCAACAACAACAACAATATGGAGGGCTACCTAAGTAGACATGTCTGCATACATGTATTTGGGAAGACATATGTGGTTGTGCAGGAGTAGGTATACTCATGGGTAAACAGATGCATATTCAAGGACGCTTCAAAAAGATTATCAGAAAATGAAATTGGAAGGTAACAGGATTTTTGGTGAGCTTTTCAAGACCCTCTTTTACATATGTGTAAGAAAGTCCATGGAAGGCACAGTTATGGAAATACTTCCAGAATTAGTTTGCTAGGCTTGAAGGATTAGGATCCTAGACTTTTGGGACAAGTCCATCTATCGGCATCACGTAGTTCATCAAGATAACTTACATTCTAATCCAGAGAGTAGTGTCTGAGATCTTATAAGCTTTTAAGCAGCATCTCAGAGACAACTATTAGTCTCAATTCTTTTGGAATGAATAAAGGAAACCAAAGACTCACAGAAGAAACTAGTCCACAGAACTATGAGACTGCATGGACCAGGGGCTCATCTCACCTGAGAGCAGACTTCGATGGTACCTGGCCACTTCTGCCGACTGCTCTGGCCAGGAGTATAAAAGGAGATTCTGAATAGAAAATGAGAAAAAATGTAGGAAACACAAAAAACCACGAATTCCTTGAGACAAAAGCCAGGTGTACCGAATCAATAAATATGAGAGGAACCCCTGAGTCTGTTACTCCAAATACCCTCTTACCATAACACTCCCCTCCCCCAAGAGATCATGTTTCTGCTACCTAAGTTGGCTTATCCATCAATAGTATCTCCCATGAGTATTTCAATAATCCACACAATAAGACCAAATAGTCCACGTTCACACTAAAACAAAGAGGAGAGGTGACAGAGGGCTCAATAAAAATAGAACAAAGAAAAGGGAAATAAGGAGAATGCTGGCATGTTGTGGAAAATGTAATCAAAGTAAATTTTGTATAAAAATGGGACAATGAACAATTTGTATAAAAATTGCTAAGAGGGACATGATGCAGAATCAAGCTGGTCAATCACAAAAAGGACACATACAATACGAGTCCAATGTGATAATAAAAAAGGTCAAGACCGATGTTTTCCTACCAAAGGAACCAGACGTTGGGACTTCCTGGGGCAGGGAAGAGCAAGCAGAGCAATAGGCAGCAGGCAGACAGGCACTAACTTAGGTGAAGGGGGGAGCAGTATTTTATAAGAGGGAGGAGAGACAGGGGGTCAGGGAAAGACATGAGAAGGTTTGAAAAGTTATTGTAAGCTGCTGAATAAAAACATGATCATCTGAAATGTCAAGACCCACCTAAGTCTCCCTTATAAGATTAAAGAAAGAAAAAGGAACCCTTGTGGAACATAGTTCTACGCTGCATGCAGGGAATCAAGTCAACAGCAACTTCTACTGCTCAAGGGAAAAAGCAGTGAACGTCTGAAGTAGCATAAAGAAGATTCCCTGGGAGTCCCCAAATCCCCGACGAGCGAATGTTTAAATGTAGCCATTCCCACGAACTATACTAATACCTTTCATTTGGGTAGCTTTTCACAGCCGAGAGCTTTGAGATAAGTGTGTCCATTTAATTCTTACAACAAACACTGTCAAGGAAAATTCTTTCCCCTTCGCACAGATGAGCAGACCAGTCCGTGAGGTTGCTCACTCGCTCAAGGGTGCGCCGCTGGAAGTGGATCGCATCTGAAACCAAGACGACCTTGCATCAGAAACAGTGTTCTCTGCTTCCCACCTCTCAGTCTCCCATCATAATAAGCCAGGCTTATTATGTGGCTATTGTTGTCTTTGAAACGCCTTCCATGACCCAGGGATAGTCCCCAAGACAGAGAAGTCACCGAAACCCAACCAAACTCCCTGCCATCAAGTGGATGCGCACTCATTGTGATCCTCTGGGAGAGGGTTGGATGGCCCCTGTGAATTTCCAAGACTGTTGAGCAATTTATGCAAGTAGAAAGTCCCGTCTTTCTACCCTGGAGAGGTTGGTGATTTTAAACGCCTGCCCTTACAGTTAGCAGCCCCACAGCCACCAGGGAATTCTTAAACACACACACACACACACACACACACACAACTCACTGCCTTTGAGTCAATACTGACTCACAGCGGAGCCCCCTGTGGGTTTGTGAGACTGTAACTGTTTAAGGAGTGGAAAACTCAGCCTGGCTTCATACCGCCAGACATGCCCAACTGACAACCACTCCGCCATCAGGGATCAGAATTCCATGTCGGCGGGGTCCTTGTCAAAGCATAGTCCCAGGGAGGCTGGCCAAGTCAAGGTAGAGGCTGAGACTGGAAGGAGAGCATCCAAGAGCACCAAGAACCACCAGCAGCTAGAGGGGCAGGGGACGTCTTTCCTTGGAACCTTCAAAAAGAGCGTGGCCCTACTGACAGACACATGTCTGCTGTCCTAAGTCGCCTACGTCACGATGCTGCGCTATCACAACCCCTGGACACTCACAAACCAAGTATTTGACCTCTCCATGCCTCCGTTTCCTTGTTCCTCATTTTTTAAGTGAATATGATAGTAGTGTGTGCTTTACAAGGTTGTTATAAAGTTTTGAAAGAGTAGATGCCAAAGGCCTGTCAGTGTGTCTGACCTATAATAAAGACAGACAAACAAACAAACAAAAATCTACTGGCATCAAAGTCATTTCCAGCTCCAGGTGACCCTGTCCAGGGTTTTGGAGGCTGTCGCAGGTGTGGGAGAAGCGATTGGGCAGCGAGAGAAGCAGAGTGGCCGTGAGCGTGACAGGGCCTCAGCCCGTCCATCCAACAGGCAGCCTCTGGAGCAGACTGGTCCTTCAGCATTGAGCCCAGTCGAGGTCCGAGGTCTGGGAGCAGGCCTTTGCGCCACCCTCCCATTGGATCAGTCCCTGGATGGCAGCAGCCGACATGTGGGGAAGGAAGAGGGGCTCAGTTGGGAACTGTCTCCGGGGTGGGGTGAGGCGATGCAGGGGGGCGGGCGTGGGCACAGGGGATGCTGACAGTCTCATCTTTCTCGTGAGGTGTGTTTGGAGCGCCGGCCTGCCTGATGCCTACCCACCAGTGACCCTCTAGGACTCTGATAATCAGCCCCTTGTAAATATCTCGACATTACTAAGAGTTACTGTGCCGGCTGCTCGGCAAAAGGTTGGAGATTTAAGTCTGCCCAGAAATGTCTCAGAAGGTGATTTATTTCCAAAAAAGAAAGAAAGAAAGAAAAGAAAAGCTCTACTTTGACACACATTAGGTTGCTATGAGTCAGAAGCGATTTAAGGTTGGCTGTTTTTTTAAAGGTAACTAATCTTTCAACGTTTCCATCTATGGGAACCCTTTGGATAGCACAGGGAGGCGGAGTCTTGCCTATCATCTCCAGAGAACAACACCTCTCTCTGGGTGCCACACATAGCCTCTTGTCCAAACAGGGCCAAGAAGACTCTGCTGGCCTGGATGTTGAACGAATCCAGCCCTGAGTTTGTGGGGGTAGCTCCAGAGAACCTGCAGGGCACAAGTGCCAAGCACACCTAAGCCTTCAGTGTCTAATCCCGGAGACAGAATAAATACAAAGAGAACTGTTCAAGTGACTCCTTATTGTCTGCCAAACAAAATACCTTTTATTGAAATCAGCGTTTTAGAAATCTTGGACAGTGAGAGGCAGGGACTAGTTCTAGTCTCAAAGAAACTTCAGTTAAATTTTGTCATCTAAATCCCACAGCCTGGGGAGAAAGATCATTAACCTTATTACTGCAATTCCATCACCACTTCCTCTGGATAGCAAAGTGCAGGGAGCGAAGCCCTCATTGTGTGTGTGCGCGCACACACACACACACACACACAACCCCTCTGCCCTTGGCTGAGTGCTGGCTATTATGTAGCCAAGTGGGAGAAAGACAGAGGCTCAGAAAGTTAATTCAGCCACTCTTTTTCAGGAAGAACTCAGATAAGTGGGTTGAATACTGGCCCCCAAACAGATAGGTCCACCTGTAGCATGAAGGTATGACCTTATTTGGAAAAAAGGTCTTTGTATATGTAATTCAGATAGTAATGCATGGTGAAGTCATCCCAGACTACTTGGGTAACCCCTACATACCAGTGTCTTTAATAGAGAAAGGCTGGGGGAGATTTGAGACACAGAGAAAAAGGTCAGAGGAAGAGAAATACAGGTATTTGGAGTGATGTGGCCACAACCACAGGTGCCTAGAACCCTCAGAAGCTGGGAGAGGTAAGGGAAGATTCCTCTAGAGGCTTCCAGGGGTCTCGGGCGTCCACACCTTCATTTCAGACTTTCCCAAGAGAATAAATTTCAGCATTTTCAGCCATCAAGAAAACTTATAGTACAGTATATATTCAAGTATAAGCCGAGTTTTTCAGCACCCTCTTCTTTTTTTCAGAAGTTATCAGAGAATTTTATTTGTCAGGTCCTCACTCCTAGCCCTTTTTAAAAAAAAAATCATTTTATTGGGGGCTGGTACATTGCTTTTCACAATACATAAATACATATACTGTGCCAAGCACCTTCACATGCCTGCTGCCGTCATCATTCTCCAAATAGCTGCTCTTCCACTTGAGCCCTTGACATCAGCTTCTCATCCTTCCCCCTCTGTCCTTGTTCCCTTCTTCCCCACCAACCCTCCATACTTTATAAATTATTAGTGTTTTGTCATATCTTACACTGCCCCATGTCTCCTCTTGCCCACTCCTGCGATGACCATCCTCCAGATAGGAGGCTATGTGTAGCTCCCTCTCTACTCCACCTTCCCGCCACCCGTTCAGTAACCCCACTCTCCTACTGACCCCAGGGCTTCATCTGTCCTGGCTTCCCTGTATTTCCAGTTCCCATCTCTACCAGTGTACCTTCTCCAGTCCAGCTGGAATAGTAAAATAGAATTGGGACGATGATAGTTGGGGGGAGGAAGCCTTCAGGAACCAGAGGAAAGTTGTATGCTTCATCACTACCTCACTGCACCTGGACTGCCCTGTCTCCTCTCCACGACTCTCCTTTGAAAGGGGGTCCAATTACCCATATGTGGACCTTGGGTCCCCATCCTGCTCTCCCCCTCATTCGTAGTGATGTGATTCTTGTTCTTTGATGCTTGATATCTGCTTCCTTCAACTCCTCGTGATCACATAGGCGGGTGTGCTTCTTCCACGCGGGCTTTGCTGCTTCTGCGCTAGATGGCTACTTGTTGAACTTCAAGCCTTTAAGACCCCAGATGATTTATCATTTGGTGGCTGGGCGCCATTGACTTCCTCCACTCTGTCTGCCTCTGCACCCTTTTGTCTTCAGCAATCATGTCAGGAGGGCAGGCACATAGTGATATGATTTTTGCTCCTTGATGCCTAATACCTGATTCTTTCCACACCTCATGGTCGCACAAGCTGGTGTGCTTCTTCTATGGTGAGTTTTGTTGCTCCTGAGCTAGATGATTGCTTGTTTACCCTCAAGCCTTTAAAACCCCAGATGTTATCTCTTTTGATAGCCGCGTGCTGTCGGCTTTCTTCACCACTCTTGCTCACGCTCACATAGGTCCTCAGTGATCATCTCAGGAAGGTTTTTGGGTTTTTTTTCCTGTTTGATGCCTGAGACCTGATCTTTTCAACGCCTCATGGCCACACTGGCTGCTGTGCTTCTTCCATGTGGGCATGGATACTTCTCAGTTAGATGGCTGCTTGTTTATCTTCAGACTTTGAGACCCCCAGGCCCTATATCCTTTGATAGCTGGGTGCCATCAGTTTTCTTCACCACATTAGCTTATGTACCTATTTGATTTCAGTGATCGTATTGGGCCAGTGAGCATCATGGAATACCAGATTAATAGAACAAAAATGTCCTTGCACTGAGGGAGTGCGTGGGTGGGGCCCAAGATTCATCTGCTGCCTTAGTACGAGACCTAAAAATATGTGTACCTGGATTGATTCCCTCCTTATCATAGATAAATATGGTTACATAGGTACATGCTGTGTTTAGACCTCTGCAAGCCAGCACATTTCTAGCACAGTTTATGTGGTAAAATTAGGTGCCTCGGCTGATAGTCGAGTCGGCTTATACTCGCGTATATAGAGCGATGTGTCAGAACGGATACACCAAGATTGGCAGACTCCACAAACCTATTTCTGTACCATCCTTCAAGATGTTCGTGATTCCTTGATATTTAATTAGTAAATTAAAAATATCTGTTTTAAACTATGGGTTCTAGATTTTAATTTTTAAACAGTCACTCTCTTGCCATCGAGTGGATGTCCTGTAGGCCAAGGTAGCACTTCCCCCGGGAGTTTCTGAGACTTCCCGTCTTCACAGGAGTGGAAAGCCTCGTCTTCCTCCCTCAGAGGGACTGGTGGTTTCAAAGTTCTCACCTTATGGTTTGCAGCCCAATGCGCAATCACTAGACCACCAAGGTCATTTTAAAAATATACATGACACACTGATCGCAATGATTGACACATAAGCACGCACACTCCCACCCCGAGGGGGACAAACAACAGAAACCGTGGGGGGAGGGAGACACAGGTCAGTGTAAGACATGAAGCTAATAGTAATTTATCAAGGGGTCACAAGGTTGGAGGGAGGTGGAAGGGAATAAAAGGAGCTGATTTCAAGGGTTCAAATAGAAAATAAGGGCTTGAAAATGATAGCAACATATGTATAAGTATGCTTAATACACTTGATGTATGAATTGTTGTAAGAGCCGTAAGAGCCCCCAATAAAATGATCTTTTAATTATAAAACAGATTTAGTCTCTGAAATCCTAAAAAAAAAAAAGTTACATGTCAATTATCCTTTGCCTAATAAGCATCTGTCCTTCGTAGTTTTATTTTTATTTTATTTTTTATTTTTTCTTCATATTTTTAGAGCAGAGACTTTTGGGTCTTTGTTTTCAGTGCCAATGAGTCCATTGATACTGAGAGTAACGCTGCCCAGTCCTGCGCCGTCCTTGGAATTCTTGCTTTGTCTGAGCCCGTTGCTGCCGCCGGGGGTCGTAATTCATCGTCTGCAGCATTTCCCTCTTACTTGCTGACCTGCTGCTTCACCACGCATGACGACCTTCTCCAGAGACCGGTCCTTCCAGGTAACATTTACAAAGCACTTGAAAGCACTTGGCAGCTGTGCTTCTAAGGCACCCTCTGGCTGTCTTTCTTCAAATACATAGGTGTTCATTCTTCTGACAGGTCATCGTATGGTCAATATCCTTGCCAAGACCATGGTTCCAATCATCTGCTCTTCTCCAGGGCTCCTGGTTCATCATGTAGCCTTCCCACGCATACAAGGCCCTTAAAAATAGCATGGTGTGGGTGAGGCTCCTCTTACCTCTCAAAGTGATATTTCTCCTTCATACTTTAAAGAGGTCTTGTGCAGCTGTGCCTTATTAGATACACCGACTACTGCTTCCACTAGTGTTGATTTTTGTGTCCAAAGTACATGAAACCTGTAGCAACTTCAATCAACAAAAATGTAGGAGACTTTCGTTGTTGCTGTTGTTACATCATCTTATTGGGGAATTCGTTCAACTCTGATCACAATCCACACGTGCATCCATTGTGTCGAGCACTTTTGTACAGTTGTTTTCCTCATCCTTCTCAACACACTTGCTTTCTACGTGAGCCCCTGGTAGCCGCTCCTCATTTTCCCCGTCCCTCCCCACTCCTCACTCCCCTAATGTAAGAAGCCTTATACCAGGGGTTCTCAACCTTCCTACAGCCGCGACCCTTTAATTCAGTTCCTCATGCTGTGGTGATGCCTCAACCACAAAATTATTTCCGTTACTACTTCATCGCTGTCATTTTGCTACTGCCATGAATTGGGTGACCCCTGTGAAATGGTCATTTGACCCCCTAAGGGGTCGCGGCCCACAGGTTCAGAACCGCTGCTTTAGGATCATACATGCACCCAGGGGTAGTTGCAGACCCTGTCCACTTTTACACACTTGAGGATCTGTCTTGTGGCATTGGGCCGGTCCCTCTCCACAATCGGGAAATTTTCAACGCTTTTCCTCAGCACGGGCCCCAAGACTTGTGGTCAGAAAGCACAAATACCTGCAGGGACCAGGTAGACATTTTCTTCAATGCAGTGGGCACTGTAAAATATATACAGACATCCTTTAGGGGACACACTGGAGAGAGCATCCTTGTCTCAAGTTGGGGCTCCGGCGCAGCACCAATGGTGCGCCACCACAGGAGTTAAGCTGATTTTTCAAAAGACATCAGGAACTTGGATTTCTTGAAGGGATCTCTGGATGTTTAAAAGGCAGAAATTGGCTGAACTCTGGTGGCCTAGTGGTTGTGTGCGGACACAGACTTGATGGTTCAAATCCAGAAGCAGTTCTTCAGGAGCAAGGCTGGGCTTCCTACTCCCACCAGGGCAGTGATGCCACACACACACACACACACACAAAGCAGAAATTGATGTCAAATTCCCCTCAGATATTTTTCAGGCCAAACAAAACCCAGAAGTTCAGACCTTTAAATTGCCACCTAGGATTTGGACTTTCATGAACAGAGGTCATTTCACACTCCACCATGAGAAAAGAAATCTACACCTTTCTGAAAAAGAAATGGAAAAATTCTTCTCATCCTTTTGAGGGTGAGCCTACAACTTTGAATGTGTGATTTAAAAAAATTGCAATTAAGTTATTCCGCCACGTGAAATCGTGCGTACATTTAGGTGAGGTAAGCACTAGGTTAGGTAAGCACGATGCCAGACAGAGTGAATGGTCAGTGATTGGTACTATGATGGAGATGCGTTGTCTCTGCCTCCTTGCATAACCTGAGAAAAAAGGAGTTGGGTAGGAAAATGCAGTACAGAAGAACCCCAGACTTGAGGCTAATCCATCGTAAAGGAGCACTGAGATGCGATGCAGTCAAGTTCCCAATCAACTCCCCCCCCGCAAAAAAAACCCTGCAAATGGATTAATCCGTCCTCAACCACCGAGTTTTCACCCCAACCTTGCCTTTTCAAACAAAACATTACACAGAAATTTCAAGGTAAATAAGTTCAAAGCTAAATAATACCATTTAAGTAAGAAACACATTTTAAAAGTGTTTAACAACTACAGGATGGCCCATGCCTTGGGATAGATGAGGATCTGGATCTGTGGACACAGAAGTGGAGAGAAGGTATGGAGAGAGTCGTTGTTGGACAGGGGAATCCCCTTCCTTAAAATCAACTGGTAGCTGCTTTTCAGGAGGTTTTTTTTTTTTTTCTTTGCCTTTCTTTGCCTTTTTTCTCTAGGTCCTGGCTGGCTTTCTCAAAAATAAATCTAATGTGGTCTGCGGTTGGCATTTCCTTAGCTGTTTTCTAAAAGGGCTTACTGACAGCAAAAATACCAAAAACACAGTTAACCAGTGTCTTATCATGATGATTCTTAAAAAAAAAAAAAAAAACACCTCTTTCTTAGGAGCCATGTCTTTCATCTAAAGACAGTACAAGAAGGCACAAAAACTTAGCAAATTAAAAGAAAACACTTGGAACACAGCCACAAAAACTTTAAACAACACAAACTAACAACGCCAACTAATGTCCAGTGACCGAAACACGAACTGCTTTTGGTAACAGAAGTCATGCCCATTGGGTCAGATTCCAATGTGTTTTTTTCTTGTTTTTGTTTTGTTTTGTTTTGTTTTGTTTTGTTTTGTTTTGTTTGGGGGGGGGGTGCAACGCTGCCCTCTGGTGCGAGTAGGAGGCCCAGCCTTTCTCCCAGAGAGCTGCTGCTGGATTTGAACCGCCAACCCTGTGGGCCACAGTCCCACACACAACCACTACACCACCAGGGCTCAGGCCCAGATTCCAATGTTTTGTTCACGCTCTGATGCAAACTTTCCTAGACATGCTGAGTTGAAATCCGATGATGTCGAGTATTGATGTGGTCGAGTACCGGGTTCTACTGTACTCAAAAATAAATGTATAAAAGAAGCCCACAAAGAAATGGTCCTATAGTTAAGTGCTTGGTTGCAAACCAAAAAGTTAGCAGTTCAAACTCACTTAACGTCTTCAAGGAAGAAAGGCCTGGCAGTCTGTTTCCATGAAGGGGACAGCCTAGAAAAACCTACAAGGGAGATTTACTCTGTCACGTGGGTCTCTATGAGTCAGAATCCACTTGATAGAACCAACAACAAGAATAACTAAAACAAACAAAATATAAAAAAGAAAAATTGTTGGCAGAACCCGCTGACTGTCCTACTGGCTACCAAGAATATTCACTGAGCAAGTCTCCAGGATCTGTATAAAGGCAGACAGCTGTATCCTTCCATTTCGTCAGTGCCCGCATAAATCAGAAGTTGGTGTGAACTATCCATTGTTACACCAAAGACATCTGCCTGCAGTGCTCATCCTGGGCCTCAGCCCTACTTCTCCCAGGCTCCATGCCAAGTCCAGCTCCTTCTGGCCCACTAGTGGTGCAGCTAGCCCACTCTGTTGGATACCCCACCCGGGCCCACTCGGCTGCTAGAAGGAGTGGTCAGGGACCCAGAGGGAGAAATTCCTCTCATTTTTTTTTCATTTCTTATAGCAGGAAACATAGCACATTGTTTCAATGGAACAAACCGCTACATTATCATATTAGGGAGATATGTCCAGGAAAGGTAGATTTGGGAGTCTGCCCCAGAGTCCAAAATCCCTACTCTCTGATTGTCAATAATATAATGACTGGGCATAGCAGGCCCACCTGTGCGTAGGAAGGTCAACACTATTCCAAAGGCACCAGAAAGAGCCATTCATTTGCATTGAGGAAAACTATGGGAATATGCTCATGAACCTTAAACCGAATTCACTGCCTTTGAGTGAACTCTGATTCCTATGACCCCATAGAACAGAGTAAAACTGCCCCTTGTGGTTTCTGAGATGATGAATCTTGACGGGAGCAGCTCATCTCTTTTCTACAGAGGGGCTGATGCTATCAAACTGCCGCCCTGCTGTAACCCACTCTCTCATCAGGGCACCTCGAGGTTCCTCGAAGTATTGATCTCCTATGTGGAGAGGTAAGTCTGTCATGGACAAATTTGTGATCATTTCCAGCCTTGGGACAATGACTTGGTAACATTTGTTTCATGTTTCTCTAAGAAGCTGAGTGACTATAAGAAAGTTGTCGTGTCTCTCTGTTTCCGTTTCTCAGAGATGTGCCTGACAATATCCCCTACGCAGTCACAGAGAATCATGGTGAAGATCAAAAGGAAGAACCCTGCATTTTTTTTGTAGGCACCCTGTTGGCGAATTAGCATTTTGAGAACTTGGAAATGCCCTTGAGTGAGCTGCCAACTCTTTGCAGAAACAATAAAGCAATCTTTATTCTAGTAAGAATAAGAAGGTCCTTGCTCCCTCGTAAGAAAGCCTGTAGCATGATCAGACAATGCTACACATCCTGAGAACTTGGGAAACTAAGAGTACTGATTAGATCGACTCTGAGATCTCCCAGCTCAAAAACCCTAAACTGTGGATTCAAATTATGACATGCATTTTTATAGGTTTTTGAAACAACACATATTGTTTTATATTAAAACTATGGGACGAGACCAGTGCCTGGAGGAGGACATCATAACTGGGAAAGTGGAGGGGCCGGTGGGGGGGTGGCCTTAATAAGATGGACTGACACAGTAGCTGCAACACTGGATCAAGCATCACAGCAATTGTGAGGATGACTCCGGGCCAAGTGGTGTTTTGTTCTCATGTACATCGATAGGTCCCTACCAGTCTGAGCAGACCAGATGGCACCAAAGCACAGCAGTTGCTGGACACTCAGAGCACACCACCCTTTTGAGGCTTAAGAATGCTAGAAATAAGCAGGCCATGTCACGACCATGCCACACATAGTGAGAGACCAAAGGGCATTTGAATCACACGAGTACTAGGTCAGCCCAGACAGCTCCATTCTAATTCCATCCCCTGTGAATATGGAATTTTACATCATAACCAGAATGACAAGTCCATTCTGTCTCCATCCCCATTCAGGACACTGTCCAGTTTGCTTTTCAAATTCCAGGGCTGAAGGTGTTAGAACAATGCCTTCATTCGATTTTGTTTGCTTGTTTGTTTAAGACTTGTCATATTTATAGGCTCTTTGAAAATTGTTTAATAATAAGATTAAACTAGTAAATTCAGCCACAACACATCTTATGGGAAAGTACCTTGAAAAGATACTGAGATGATGACTTTGTAGTATTTACTAGTTTTCTAAAGTCGATGGGGGGCTTGTGGGAATTTTCTGAGTGGTGCAAGCATACTTGGCTATGTACTGGGGGAAAATGGAGGTTGACCTCCACTAGAGGCTTCTGTAAGAAAGGTCTGGAATTTTCTTTCCCAAAATTCAGCTCTGAAAAGCCCTGATGAGCACAGTTCTACTTTGCCCCAGGGGTGGGAGCAGACAATGGCAGCTGGTCATATGATTATTATTTTTTAAATGTTTTCCAAAAATTCTTCAGATACAATAAGAGAAATCAAGATTGATATTACTGAAGGGAACCTAAAGAATTCATTGATCTCCAACTTTTACAAATGACGAAACTCCATCCAGCAGTCTGGGTGAACTGGCCAGCTCAATCATTCATCAGCAAGCTGGTTTCAAAGTATCTGTTAGTAGAGAACTCTCCCTCCACCCCCCAAGGGGTGCACCATCCTGGAAGTACTGCTATACCAGGTCGATGGAGAAGACAGAGAACTCTCCTATTCCATCTCCCTGTTCCCAAAATCCATATAATATATTGTCCTTGGATAGAGAACATATCAGATATTAAACTGATAAGAACAGATACTACACTTGATCTTAGCCAAAAGGCCAAGAAGCGATTGAGAATTCTTTTAGAAAAATAATAACGATTAGACAAGATCATGTGTGTTAAGTATAATTCTCCTTTTACTGTGGATCCGTTCATCGTCATAGAGTGCTTAAGACCAAGTAATTGATACTCTTTGAATTTGTAAATTTGTTAAATTTTATTTTGCTTTCTGCAATCCTTGTCAAAACTAGTCTTTTTATTTCATTTGTCTTATTACTCCTTAGTACCATATAACAGTACATTATAATGTTTTATTGGACTCATTCATCATAAAAAACACTTTTTAAAAACACTTCTTTTTTGTTTGTTTTTTGTTTGGTTTGGTTTTTTGGGCCATCACTGCCCTCTGGTGGTGGGGGTAGGAGGCCCAGCCTTTGCTCCTGTGGAGCTGGAATTGAACCTCCATTCCAGTGGGCCGCAGTCCAGCACACAACCACTACGCCACAATAGACATCAAACAGGGGAGGGGGAAAAAACACATATCACTGTGTGCACACATCCCCAACGTGCCCACTGAGGACATGTGGGAGCATGAGCAAAAGTGGTGAAGAAAGCTGATGATGCCCAGCTATCAAAAGATATAGCATCTGGGGTCTTAAAGGCTTGAGCATAAGCAAGCAGCCATCTAGCTCAGGAGCAACAAAACCCACCATAAAAGAAACTCACTTGCCTGTGCGATCATGAGGTGCTGAAATAGTCAGGCATCAAAGAACAAAAATCAAAATCAATGGACCAATTGACTCCCGATATCGCTGAAGACAAATGGATACAAAGGCAAACAAAGTAGAAGAAACGATGGTGGCCAGCTACCAAATGATTGAATGTCTAGAGTGTCAAAGACTTAAAGATAACCGAGTCGCCATTCAGCACGGAGACAGCAAAGTCCACATGGAAGAAGCACACCAGCAAGTGTGATCAAGAGGGCCCAAAGGGAGCAGGTATCGAGCATCAAAGAACAGGAATCACTTCATTACCAGTGAGGGGAGGAGCAGGGTGGGGACCTAAGACCCACTGGTGGGTAATTGGTCACCCCTTTACAGGGGAGCTATGGGGAGGAGACAGACCAGTCAAGGGGCAGCCGGGCAGTGATGATGCATACAAGTTTCCTCTAGTTCCTGAGGATTTCCTCCCCCCCAACCATTATGATCCCAACTCTACCTTGCAAATCCGGATGGACTGGAGAAGGTACACTAGTGGAGAGGGGAGCTGGAGATAAGGGGAAATCAGGATGGATGAGCCCCTTCGGGCCAGTGGTTAGATTGGAGCTTCTGGATGGATGGAGAAAAGGTGGGGTAGAGAGACAGAACCAACTGCAAGGATCTATATATGACCTGTCTGGAGGACAGGCATCCGGGGAGTGGGCTGAGGGAGGTGTCAGGCAGGGAAAGATACAACAGAACAATAATAATTTATAAAGTATTGAGGGTTGATGGTGGAGGGAGAGCAGGGGAAGAGGGGAGGGGTTGGAGGAGCCGATACCAGGGGCTCAGGGGAAAGGGCAGATGTTTGGAGAATGATGACAGCAGCGGACTTGCGAGGGTGTTTGCCACAGTGTGTTTATTTAAGTATTGGAAAAACGAAGTACGAGCCCCTAATAAAATGATTTTTAATTAAAAAAAAAACACTTCTTAACAGAAAGATGTTTCTTTTCTTTTTTGGGGGGAAGGGGGGTGGGCATCACTGCCTCTGGTGGTCGTGGGCGCTACCCCCAGTGCTGCTCCTGAGAGCCGCCGCTGGATTTGAACCGCCAAGACCTCAGGCCGCAGTCCCGCACTCAACCACTTACACCACCGGGGCTCAGCCCAAGATGTTTCTTTTCATGGGGCCTTTGGTGAGCTCTTTATGCAGAGATGAATATAGTGTAAAAATATAAGTATATAATAAATAAAATACATAACTAACAAATATAAGACATGCATTATAAAATTCAAATAAATATCCCACCAGGGCAGTGATGCCACCAAAAACAAAATTCAAATAAATAATAATGTATCAATGTAAATTGAGGAAGGAACCCTAGGGACACCGTGATTAAGGGGTCAGCTGTTACCAAAATGTTGGTGGTTCAGACCCAGGCCATCCCTCTGTGGGAGAAAGATGTGGCCATCCGCGATTATAAAGACTGCAGTCTGGAAACCGTACGAGGCAGTCCTCGCCTGTCCAACAGGGCGCAATGGGTCAGAGTCAACTTGACAGTGATGCCTTTGAGATAGGTGTATTTTTTAATTGCTGGAATAAGATGGTTTTCTGTATCACTATGCCTGTTTCTTATTTTTATAAAATACCGATGCTGGAAAATCATGTTACTTTAAAAAAAAAAAAAAAAGATGGAATCCAGAAATTTTGAGACCACGGTGTCAATCAGGCATTGAATCCCTTCAACGTCACATTTCAAGGATCATGTCATGATGGGTCATTTAAAAACTCATCTCTAGTGATCTGCCAGCCGACAGCCAGGCTCGCTCCTCATCCCGACTGGTGAAGACATCGCATTCGAGACCTCCTCACTGACAGAAGCCTTCACTACCCAGGAAGGAGAGTCACTCACGCTTCACTTTCTGGGCAATCTACCAAAAAAGGTTTTGCCAGGCTCCTTAAATAGCCATTCATTGCACTTGATACTCCTTCACTTCACAGCTTCATGTTTCATCCTTCAGACTGAACCAGGTTAGGAAAATCATATCCATCTTAACTCCGTTACTCTTTTGTCAATTCCATTTTTCAATAAGATGTTATATGTCGAAACCTGCCTTAAGTATATGTTTGTCAAAACTTGGAGCTGCAGGGCTGAGCCCCGGTGGCGTAGTGGTTGTGTGCGGGACTGCGGCCCACTGGGACGGAGGTTCAATTCCAGCAGTGGGGCTGGGCCTCCTACTCCCACCACCGGAGAGCAGGGATGCCAAAAAAAAAAAAAAACAACTTGGAGCTGCAGATACAGTGTGCTCATTTATGAAAACTATCTGTCAAATGCCCTTAAGAGGCAGTTCTCGGTCAAGCCGATCAGACTTTTTTACTTTTAGAAAAAGTCTGACTTCACTATTTCTTCCAAATTAACATAATAACTCATATTTCAAAGAACCTGGTGAAAACCAGGGATATGTCTTCAATGAACCACCATACAAAGATGAAAAGATTAAATTGCTATAATTGCAACCTAATTAATTATCCATTATAAGATGTTATGAATACAAGATAAATCAATTTGCCATTTCTTATTACTTGCAATGAGGAATACCTTTTTACAAATCAAGTAATGTTTCTAAGACTTTTGGTTGTTTGTAAAGTGAGTAGTATTATAAAAGGCAAAATATTCCTCTGATAAGTATGTTTGCAATAAATTCTGGTGTTTATTTATTTCTTTGGGGGGAAGTAAAAGAATCAAGAATAAGCATCAAAATCCATTATTTATATATATAAAAAACATAATCACTAGCAGCAAGCATTTTTTTAAGCAGAATCAGAGTAGTGGTATATACTATATGATAAAAATAACCGCAAAATTTCTTATGAGGTTTTTAGTAATTGTATTTCTGGCCAGTAGTATGTGTTGTGTTTTTAATGAAGGATAAAGTAGACCATCAATTATGTGATTACGCATTATTAAAAATAACATGATCAAAATGGTCTAATAAAAAATAGACACCCTGCTAAACATTCCGACAATCCCATATCACTTCTTGGACCCAGCAGCTACATATAATTTCTTGGACAGCATGTGATAAGATAAAGTGAGGTGAAAATTGGCCATAATTGAGAAAACTATTTCATGATATTATCTTGTGAATTTTACCTCTGACTTATTGAGGGCCGTCGCCTGAACGGCAGCTCAGGAGTGCTGTGCAGGGCAGAAGGGAGCTCGCCCCGAGTCCTGTGCCGTCCTCAAAATTGGGGTGGCATCCAGCTTGTGGGACCAGGAGGTGTCGAAAGGGGTCAGTTATCAGGCTTCGACAACTAAAAATCATAACATTGCATGCTCACTTTCCTCATAGGATTGCTGATGACAAATGTGTGCATCATCAAATGTGAAGAAAGCCTACGGTGCCCAGCTATGAAAAGATCTAGCGTCTGGGGTCTTAAGGACTTGAGTAAACAAGCCGCCATCCAGCTCTGGAAGAAGCACACCAGCCTATGTGACCACGAGATGTTGAAGAGATCCGGTGTCAGGCATTAAAGAACTAAAATTATGTCATTATAAATAGGGGAGAATACAGATTGGCGACCCAAAGCCCATCAATAGGTGAAGCGATATCCTCTTACAGAGGGGTTTTAGGGAGGAGATGAGCCAGTTAAAATACAGTGTAGTAACAATGAAATATGCAACTTTCCTCTAGTTCTCAAATGCTTCCTCTGACCCACTAACATGATCCCAATTCTACCTGACAAATCCAGCTAGACCAGGGGATCTACACTGGAGTCGGAAACATGGGGAATTTAGGACAGATGTTCTCTCAGGACTAGTGATGGGAGTGGTGATACTGGGAGGGTGGAGGGATGGTGGAGTAGAAAGGGGGAACCAACTTCAGAAATCTACATATAACCTCTCTGGGGCATGGACAACAGTGAAGTGAGTGAAGGAACACATTGGACAGTATACGATATGAAAAAAGCAGTAACAATTTGTAAATTATTAGGGGCTCATGGGAGAGAGGGGATGGGAGAATGGAAACGTGGGGAGCTGGTACTGGGGGCCTAAGTGGAGGGAGGATGTTTTGAGAGTGATGATGGCAGCAAGTGTGGCTTGCATACAATTGATGTATGTATAGATCTTGAGGGAAGGTGTATGAGTCCCCAATAAAATGATTCATTAAGGCTGAGCCTCGGTGGTGTAGTGGTTGTGTGCAGGACTGCGGCCCACTGGGTTGACGGTTCAAATTCAGCAGCAGCTCTCTAGGAACAAGGCTGGGCCTTCTTCTCCCACCAGAGGGCAGTGATGTCCCCCCCGCCAAAAAAAAAGAATCATTAGAAAAAAGAGGGGTTCAGGGGGAGAGAGGAGCTTATTCCAAGGGCTCAAATAGAAAATGTTTGGAAATGAATGTGGCAACATGTGTGCAAATGTGCTTGATAAAGATGATGTATTGAATGTTATAAGAGCTGTAAGAGCCCCAATAAAATTATTTTTTAAAAAAAACCTTAAAAAAATTGTGGTGATGTTTTGCAGTGTTGCAGCCACTGTGCTAACCTTTTTGGGTAAGAAACTTTCTCTTTTTCGCTACTTCTCTAAACACAATGTCCTTCTTTATTCAGGAGGCTAGAACTCTCTGGAAAACATGTCCTGAGCACATCGATCAAAGTCTCACCATTCTGCCTGCTACAGAACCTTCTGCCTTTTTCTTTTGTTTGTTTGGGGTTTTTTTGTTGGGAGGGGGGGGCAATCACTGCCTTCAGTGGTCCTGGGAGCTACCCAGTACTGCTCCTGAGAGCCACCACTGGATTTGAATCACCAAGCCCGCGGGCCATAGTGCCGCACTCAACCACTTACACCACCAGGGCTCAATCCGCATTCTGGCTTTTTCGTGAAGACTTGTCTGTTCTTTGGGTAGCCCATGGCCCTTTCAATATTCTGCACCAGCACCATAATTAAAACACACCGAGTCTTCAGTCTTCTTTAGCTTATGTCTAACTTTCACATGACGATAAGGCCATTGATCAAATAAAAGTTATCTGGGAAATCGTTTCCATTTTCTCAACAGTTTTATCAGCCTATCATTCACAGCATATAATCCAATAGCTCGATCATATTAAAAAGAGTTGTATAATCACCACCACAATCAATCTCAGGACATTTTTTTCTTTCTTGGGTTCTTTGTTGTCAGCTCCCCATTTCCCCTAACCCTCCTCTGTCATGCCCCCAAGAAACATCAATCCAGTCACTGTCTCTATAGGCTTACCTATCCTGGATTTCATATATAGAAAACTATATCCACAAAAAAATTGACAAAATAAAACAGAGAAAAGGAAGCAGAAAATGTTAAAAACTAGAACAAATGTAAAATGAGCCCAAAGGGAAATCAAATGATAAGGTGTTAAAATGATGTATAGTCAGAGGGGATTCACCAGAGGCTGACTCCACCTGTGTTTCCCCTTCACTTTTTTTTTAATTGAAACAACTTTATAGGGGGCCAAAGGGAGATGAAATGATTAGGTAGTTTACATTTTAACCTACTGGGTTTTCTGTTCCTGTAAACAGTTACAGTCTTGGAAACCCACATGCTGTGGCTTTGACTCAGCATTGACTACGACAGTGAGGGAGACATCTGTTATCATCAACTTTGCAATGCTCTCTGTGACAGCAAGACTCTTCCCACTATGGCCAGAGGGAATTCACCAGAGGCTTAATACATTGTGTGGACCTGGCACACGGATCTGGATTCCCACTGTCCTCATCCACAGCCTTCTGCAAATCGGGTGTTCACAATTGAAGTTCTTCTTTGGATTGCGTTTTTATTATCTGTAATCTTCGGATCTCACCAGCTGATGTGCTTCTTCCATGTGGACTTAAGTTACCACCTCACGTGCATGGCTGCTTATTTGAAGACAAGTCTTAAGAGTCCGGATGCTATTCTCTCTGACAGCCAGGCACCACACTTTGGTCTCTTAACCACACTTTGGTATAGCCTTGGATCTTCAGTGACCTCTTCATGAGGGCCAGCATCGAGTAGGATGATGTCATAGAACTACTCGTTCAGTGGCCCACATCCTGGCCCACCAAGACCCGAGGACAATACCCCTGCTCAGAGCAGCCAAGGCACAAAGTGGACTTGGTTAGGCCCATATGACCTGACAGCCCCTCACTGAGCCACAGTGCTTCAGGAGACAGCAGTGGAGACATCATGTGGGAATTGTACCTGGTCTGACCCCACCACACACACACACCAGGGTCAAACACGAAGTGAAGGCAACAGGGGAGCTAGGGGATAAAAGCAATACCGTCTCCATACTAGTTGGGTACTAGTCCATACATCCCTCTTCAGACTCACGCAGTCACAGACAATGATGTAAAATACAAGAAGAAGATCACGGGCCGGCGGGTGCAGTCTTGTGGATCCAGTGGCAGTGTAAGCATCTCAGTGCTAGCACAGGTGTCCATGTGGCTCCTCCAGGTCTCTAAGGATGACTCCTCAACAGGAAGGTGAAGCAACGAGAGAGCAGAAGTTTCCAGAATCCTCATTCGAAGGTATTCAACCATCTCCTTGAGGCCCTTCCTCTGTTTTTGCTGCCTCTCTACTTGACCAAGCACCATGTGTGAGACACACATACAGTGAAATAGTATGAGAGAGAACAATGAGAAGTCCTCAAAGCATCTCGTAACATGGATGAATCTGCAGAACATCATGCTGAGTGAAATGAGTCAATCGCAAAAGGACAACGATTGTATAGACTCTCCTTTATTTAAAAAATCCAGAATAGGGCTGAGCCCCGGTGGCGTCGTGGTTGTGCACGGGACTGCAGCCCACTGGGATGGAGGTTCAATTCCAGCTCCACAGGAGCAAAGGCTAGGCCTCCTACTCCCATCACCAGAGGGCAGTGATGCCTTAGAAAAAATTTTTTTAATTCAGAATATAAGTATCCACACCGAAAAGAACATTCTTTCGTGGTCACCAGGGATGGGGAGTAGAGCGAGGAGGAATCTCATTTTAGATGGTTGGCACTTGTTCTTTTATTGAGGTGGGAATGGCAATATCCCACAGGAGATAAGTCTGCTCACCTTGACCAAAATAAATGAAGACACTAAGAAGTACGGAAGAATAAAAGGAGATATCACCAGTCTGTGATCTGCTTGACAGGTGAACCTCCACCCCTTCACTCTTAATACCTTCACGTTGACTCGAGATAATGTAACTACAGAAACGTAGGCATTACATCAGGTCCAGTTCTGTTTCAGATTTTCGGCTGATTCCCACTCTTCTTCAGGCCCTCCTAACATGCTTCCTTTAAAGATATTCACTCAAAAACCCGCTGCCAGCAAGCCCCAGTGACCTATACAACAGAATAGAACTGGCCCCTGTGGGTTCCAGAGGCTGTAACCCTTTAAAGGAGCAGAAAGCTTCATTCTCTTCTGAGAATGGGTTGCCGGTTTTGAACTCCTGATCTTACAAGCCGGCAGCCCAGCATGTCCTATGAGATCCTCAGGGGGCTCTATGAAATCAGTCATTTGGGCTCCTCACTGACTTTCTTTTCTGTAGCAACTTAGGTTTCCATTTCCTTTGTTAATCGCTTTCTCTTTGCCTATCTATTGCCCCGTTTGCAAAGTTTCATAGGCATCTCTTGAATGTCTAGGGTCCTTCATTCTGTTTTGTGTAAAGTGGTGCATATGGGTGTGTATTCACAAACAGCAAGGATACAGTCATTGGTCCTTAGCAACACTGCTCCGACAGCAACCAAGTCTCTCTCTGGTTCTTAGGCTCTCCGTCATGTGACCGAGAGCTCTGGCTCGAACTCTGTCTCCGGGCACAGGAATCCCGCCTGTGACTCTATCTCACAACCTCACCGTCTCCCCACCGCTCCTCCTGCTCTGTCCCATAGTCTCCGGGTCACAGTGTCTGGTGCTTCTAGTCTTGGTCTCCATTTCTCAGACAGAGATCTAGGACCATTGCTTTCCCAAGGGTCCTGGGATTTCTCTCTGCTCCTGTTTCAAAGATAGAACTCATCCTACAGTCGGGGGGAGGGGGGGAATAACAAAAGTTTACCAATCCCTTCTGTTGGTGTTACACATGCCCTAATTACACAGCCCCATCCAACCACTTGGTGAGAGTAACAGCAACCTCGATTAAAAACACACACAAAAACTCAATGCCACTGAGTGGATTCCAACTTAGAGCGACTTGTCCCTGTTTCCAAGTTTCTGAAACTGTAACCTTTTAACCATCTTTCTCACCAGAATGGCAGGTGATTTTGAACAACTCTCTGTTAGAAGCCCAACATGTAACCAAGAGGCCACCAGGGACAGACGAGGGTAAGAGTCATACAAAGATGTTTCCCTTCATCACAGTGTCTATATACTTTTAGGCTCGTACGTGTTTTGTCCCTTTACTATTCATTTAGTATGATTTCAGTAGGGAGTAAAGGTAAACATGTCTCTTGAATTTGTTATATTTAACTAGAGATCCCCTGTAGTGTTTTTTCAAACTATATTTTGAAGTAATTATAACTGCGCAGGAAGTAGTAGAAAGAACACAGAAAGACCTCTGTGCTGTTTCATCCAGCTGTCTTAGATCAAAGGACTTTATGTAATTATTTTTTCTCAAACCATTTTCTTAGACCATCATCGTGACCTTATGCCACTCAAGAGTTCAGTCATATCAAGAAGTGTTGTGTAATCACTACTACGATTAGTTTAAAAACATTTTCTTCCTTCTTGTTGTCCTTGATATTAGTTCCCTATTGCCCCCCCTTCCCCCACTTCCCTGTCATACTCCCTGGGAACCCTTGATCTAGTGGTTGTCACTATCAAGTCACCCACCCTGGATTCCATATTCTGAAAAACATAGAAAAATACAAGAGCGTCGAGAAGGCTAACAATGATAACAAAATGGAATAGAGACAAACCCCAGCTTAATAAAAAAAAAAGAAACACCAGAAAACATTAAAACCAGATCAAGCTCAAAGTGTGTCAAAAGGGAGATCAAATGATAAAAATGTAACCATTCAAGTCAGATTTTTTTAAATTGTAATCTACTGTAATGGTCTCTCCAACCATCTCTATCTGATAACCAGGCTAGTTCCATCCCTCAATGGTCAGAGTGAAATCACTGTAGGTTTATTCCACATATAGACCCTACTAATGTATTTTGGGCTTCCACTGCTATCACAACCTTCTAAAATCCTTAAATTTCACAGTTTAAGTCTGATACCATTCCTTCCTTCAGATTTGGATCATATCATTTACAACCCTTGGATCACGTATGTTGGTCTGTTTCTTCCATGTGCACTTAGTTGATATCTCACTTACATGGATGCTTGTTTGAAAACAAGCCTTTAAGACGGCGGACATTATTCTTCCTGACAGTAGGGGCACTATCTAGTTTCTTCACCACACTTTACTGTAGCACCCAAATCTTCAGTGTTTCCCTCATGAGGGCTTGAAACCTCAGAGAGTTATAATACAATATCAAAACCAGGAAATGGGATTAGGACTATCCACAGTCCATATTCCGATCTGATTAGTTTCAGAGGCAGTTACAAGGAGTGCTGGTAGTAACCTGGGTTACCCAGTGAGCTATGAACTGAAAGGCCCCAGTTGAAAACCACCAGCTCCTCCAAGGGAGAAAGATAAAATATTCTACTCCTAGGAAGAGCTACAGGCTTCAAAGCCAACAGGGGCAGTTCTACTCTGTCCTGTCCATTCTGCTCTGTCAGAATCCATTTGATGGCGGTGATTTGGGAATGGCGTGTGTGTGTGTGTGTGTGTGTGTGTGTGTAAGCCTTTGCATTTTATGTGGATATTCTTGTAACCACCATCACAATGAAGATACAAAACTACTCCACTCCCACAAAGAGCACTAGTGGTACCCCTTTACAGCCATACCCATCACCCCTACCTTTCTGAACCCATAGGAATCACCCATCTGGTCCCCACACCTAAAATGATGCCATTTTTCAGAATGTAATCTTTTGCAGAAGTACAGCCAGAATACTCCTTAGAGGCAAGGATGGCAAGACTTTGTCTCCTGTACTTGGAGCGTGTTGTCAGGAGAAAACAAACCCTAGAGAAATATCAGGGCAGTGAATGAGAGGAAGGGCCTCCAAAGATGGACTGACACACACAGCGGCTACAACCAGGGGTTCAAACATGTGTGAAGCTAGGACCTAACGGGGCAGTGGATTGCTCTCTGGTCCATAGGATGGCATGACTAAGAGTCAGAGTTGACTTGATGGCATTTAACAACCACCGACTTTTGCCGTTGCCTTTTCCCCTGTCATGTGTCTCTTTTGAGAGACAGCCAAGCAGTTGTGGGTATCACCAGTTTGCTCCTCTCTATGACTAAATTGTATTCCATGATGTGGTAAACGCTTATTGAACCACACACCCAACACGAAGTGATTCCCAATTTTTAGCTATCACAGATCCATACACCGCGCTACTCATTAAAAAATAAATCTCAGGGGTGCCAGGGCGAAGAGACTGCTTTGAACATGATGGTGGCAGCCTATGTGCAAATGTGCTTGACACATGGGAGGAACAGATGAATTGTGATAAGAGATGTAAGCGCCCTGAATAAAGGTATTTAAATAAATCAGTACATCTCCTGGAATGTGTTACAATACAGGGAAGCACCAGTCATGCTGAAGGTAACACAATCCTACACTTCTTTAAAAATAGGCAAAACTTGGGCTTCGGCATTGCAGGTGGCTGGGGAGACTGGTGCCCTCGTGATGCAGTGGTGAGGTGCTCGGACGCTTACTTCAAGGTCAGTCAAACCCACCAGCTGCTCCCTGGGAAAAGAAGCGATAGGCTGCTTCCGTCAAGATCACAGCCTTGGAAGCCCTCTGGCTCAGTGGCACCTGTTGTTGTTCAGGGTCAACACCAACTCTTGGCAGCCCGATGGGCCAGCATAGAGCTGTCTTGGGGGAGGTTAAGCTATCATTCTTTCCAAAAAGCATACTGTTCCGTCCCCATGTCTCTCTCTGGGGGCACCTGGTAAATCCACAACACTGGCTTTGGGTCAGCCTCCACGCGGGGAACCATGACACCACTAGCACTCCCAAACCTTTTCTACCCACCCCTAGACATGAACGGTGCCCCCGATACACTCAGTGCCCCTCGGGGGCGGGGGAAGCAACAATGCGAGCCTGGTCTTGATTTAGTTAACAATCCCGTCAAACAGACATCTTTGGCCAGACTTAAACACCCAAACGCATTCCCGTTGAGTCCATTCTGATTCATCGTGATCCTATAAGGACAGCTTAGAACTGTCCCTGTGGGTTTCCAAGACCAGAACAAGATCTTTCCAGGAGCCCTGGTGGCCTAGCGGATTCCATGTTTGGCCGCTAACCACAGGTCAACCATTTGAGCCCACCGGCCAGTCCTCAAAGGAAAGAGGAGGCTTTCTGCTCTGGTGCAGATCTACAGCCTCAGAAATCCCAAGGGGCACTCCTACCCTGTGCTACGGGATTGCTGTTGACTAGATGGCCTCCGGTGCAGGTGTGGGTTTGGTTTGGTTGTAATTTTAGTTGCTCTTAGTTATCCAGGTGGCGCTGTGGGTGAGGAGTTGGGCTGTTTGCTGCCTGGGTGGCAGTTCAAACCCACCAATGGCGCTAAAGGAGAAATGAGGCTGTCTGCTCCCCTACATAGTTAGTCATCACCCTCCCACCATGAGAAAAAAAAAGATTTATATACTCTTGGATATTTTATGTAGGGTGACTCTGAGTGTGACACAACTCCCTAGCAATGGGTGGTGGGCTGTTACAGAGAAGAAAGGGGAGGGGAGGGAAGCAGGTCTTGAGAAAGTGGCAGTTGACCTGAGCCTCAAAGGCCGAATAGGCATTTTATCAATGTCCAGACACGACAACAGAGCCCATACCAGGCCAGTTACGAGAGGGTTTACTTTAGGAGACCAGTTGCAAGGCTGGGAGAGCAGGTGGGATGCGAGGTAACACGGGAAGCTACACCCACCCTCGGAAGGCAAAGAGAAACCCGAACCCCAACAAGTGGAGAGAGGTGGAACAGACAGGAAGGGCTATTTGCAGATGTTGAAACTGCAGAGGTGATGGTGATACAGGCGCTGTCAGAAATTCTCACACCGCGTCAGTGTGGCAGGGCTGCTACCCAAGTTTCTTCTTTCCTCCTGTCTTCTTTTGTTTTGTTTTGTTTTGTTTTGGACATCACTGCCCTCTGGTGGGAGTAGGAAGCCCACCCTTGCTCCTGGAGAGCTGCTGCTGGATTTGAACTGCCAACCCAGTAGACGGCAGTCCCGTACACAACCACGGCGCCACCGGGGCTCAGCCCCCCGCTGTCTTCTAAAGCTTTCCCTGTGTTTCAAGCACCAGTGAGGAGCCATAGAAAGGGAGCCTGGGAAAATGGAGTTTGCATGAGTCAACTCCTACTGCACAGAGAAGAACAGGAGAGGGGTGGGAAATGGTCTGAGAAGATGGCTGGTGCAGAGCCAGTGGGGAGAGAGATAGAAGGATCAGCCAGGAATAGTCTTCTAGACAGAGGGGTGGCCTGTGCAGAGGAACATGAGAGACTCGGTGAGTATTGAGACAACATGATACTAAGCGGAGATAGACCAGGTCATGAAGACCCAATGGCTGCTAGTTGCTCTCAAGTTGTCTCCCAACTCATGGACAAGGGGATCTGACTGAGAGTGCCCATTGATGGATTTCTCGGAAGTAGGTCACCAAACCTTGCTTCCTGGTCTACCTTAGTCTGGAAGCTCTGCTGAAACCTATTCAGCCGTCAAGCAACACGGACACCCCCACAGAGAGGTAGGTGGCAACTGCACCTGAGGGACCCTAGCTAAGAGTTAGGTCAGGGTCACTTGACTGGAAGGTGCAAATTCAACCTCAGAACCACCATCTCCTCAGACAGGCAGAGGAGATGATGTAAAATTTGCACGCTAGCCTAAGGGTAATAGAACACAGGTAGAGTTTAATTAAGTGGGGAACCACTTAATAGGTATTTGGAATACAAAAGGATATTGGCTGATTTGAAGAGCAGAGACTGTACACCATCAACAGGAAACTGTTATGTTTCCAAAGGACCTGACTGGTAGGAGAAAGAAAGGCTACAGTGAAGGCACTGGGCACCATCGTGGGAAACCCAATTAGATTAGCAGAGAAATCCAGATTGGAGACCCCAGTTCATACTTCTCCAGATAAAACTGAAGACCTCTGGGACAATAGTTCTCCTACTTTTGAACATCTACCGTATGTTTTGTGATGAGGCTGAGGGAACATAGCATAAAATACCCATTTAATGTTCCCATATGCCATGAGCCCCATAAAGGGTTGCTTTGAGTCATAACTAATTCAATGGCATTGCGTTTATTTTGGATTTTCCATATGCCAAGCGATACTAGGACACACACATGCATTTTCTCTCTCGCTCTTGCTTCATCTCATTTGTAAAGTCAATCTAGGGGGTAGTATTTTCCCTGCCCGAGTCACAGATCAGCAACCTGAAGTTCACAGGAAGAAGCAATTTGTCTTAGAGATCACCCAGCTCAGAAATGATGGTGACAAGAGAAAAACGCAAGTCTTCCTGATTTCAAAGCCTAACTGCAAATGGTAAACTAGACTCACCGTAGATTTCTGGTCTTTGGTGCTAATGTGTTGGGTGGCCAACCTCAAAGTCAACAGTTCAAACCCACCGGTTGCGCTAAGGGAGAAAGCTGGGGCTTTCTACTCCTAAAGAGTTAGGGTCTTGGAAACCCACAGAAGGCTTCTACCCTATTCTGTGTGGTCACGATGAGTCAGAATTGAGTCAATGGCAGTGGGATTGACTTTTGTTTTGTCTTGTTTCACGTTCACACTCACTAAGGGGTCACTCTCATCGCCAAAACTCAAGGCCGTCTCACCCAGGCCAAGGTGTTCAATCTGACCTCCTACTCTGAAGGGAAGTCTCCAACCTATCAACCACAATGAGCCATGTTTTATCAATGTTTCCATGAGTAAGCCCAGCTCAGAGGACAACAGCGCCAAAGCTGAAGCCAAAACAATTCTTGAGCTGTACATTTCCCTGGACCAGACATAACAAATAAAAGCAAGACATCCGCATGATTTCCACTTTGGGGTTAAATATGGGTCAAGAACAAAACTGATGGTAATAGCACACCCTAACGTGCTCAGACTCAATTCTGGCAGAAACCTGGTAGTGGTCCTTCCCCAAACTAATGAGCAGATCTGACCCCAAGAGCAGGCAGCAGGAGGGACTCTTTTCTGCACAAGGACACTAGGAAGAATATCATATTACACAGGACAGAGTACCACAAAGTCAAGGGCTAAAGTCAATATCTAGCTCAAGAGACCCAAGCTAGCCATCCTGCCTTAGAATTAAGTATCTGGCCAGAGAACTAGACGCCAGCCAGCTAGTGACCTTGGTTGAGGAAGGGCAGGTGAAACCTTTCAGAGGGTAGAAGAATGCTGGGGGAAGAGTAGAATGATGGCTGAGTGCAGGTTCCTGAAGAATTTGAAATCTGAACTAGTGAGCAGGAATAAAGAGAGAGCAGGAGGGGCCGAGGAAAGGGGATTCCCAGAGGCTTGAATTTGAGGTGTGCTTTCAAGGGCCTGCAAATGCCTGTGCAGAAACCCTGGTGGCTCAGCTTGCGGACTGACAGAGTAGTGGTGAACACCCACCGGTAACTCACTGGAAGAGGAGACAGTCTGCTTCTGGAAGGATGACAGCCCTAGGAACCCCATGGGGCAGTTCTAGTCGGTGCTCAAGGGTCCCTACAAGTCAGAATAAACTCAACAGCATCAAGTGGTTCAGAGACGTCCAAGTGGGTAAACTAACCTGGTTTATAGTGAAAGGGGTGAGGTAGTCTGTACTAGTCCAGGTAAACTAGAGAAACAAAATCACTGACCCTCATGTGTATAAAAAAGAGTTTTATATACAAGAGGAATCAAATATTGAGAAAACATCCCAGGCCAGTCCAGATCAAGTCCATAAGTCTGATATTAGCTCATATGTCAGATACCAATCTATAAAGTCAGTCCTCTTCAGACTCATGAAACACATGTAATGATGCCGAGTATAGGAAGATCACAGGCCATTGGGTTGGAAGTCTTCTGGATCCAGTGGCGTTGTAAGTCTCTCAGCACTGGCAGGAATCTCTACATGGCTTCTCCGACTCCAGGGTAGGTTGCATCAGGGTAGGGTCATGTGGCTTCTCCAGCTCCCAGGGCATAAGGTCCTGTCAGTAAAGCTGACCAGCTCCCAGGGAGTGAGCAGACTGTGTCTCCCACCACCAAGGAGGAAACACAGGAGTTCCCAGAATTCTCAGGAGAAGGCCATGCCCACACAGAGGCCTTATTGGTTATATCTTGATTGACAGGCCAGACTCCATCCCTTCACTCATAATCCTCTGAAATTGACATGAGATTATATAACTACCACACTATCCCTAGTCTAAATAAGTGGTTTTCAAATATTTTGTAGTTATGGCAGATTTTATCAAAAAGAAATCTTAAGCAGAAGTGTAAACAACCAAACAAAGTGGGGTTGTGCTGGTTGCAGCCAGAAATGGAGGATTGAGGTCTGCCGGGTTGGGCCCTACTTCTTCCTTCCCAGGCTTCCCTCCAGCCCCACCCCCCGGTGCTGAAGCACAAGGAATTCCCCGAGGTGGTACTGATTTTTCTCAGTTAAGAACTTAGAGTTGAACCCCGTTTTGTTGTTGTTGTTGTTGTTGTTATCATTTTAGGCATGCAAGTTAATCAAGATGTCTTATTGGATCCAGTCCAATTGGGAAACTTTAAATTAGCACAACAGTCATTTTTTTCCATCCATTCTCTGTACAGCCCATAGGACTACTGTAATTTACCTGTCTATACCTTTTCCTTGGGTCAAACAGCTAAACTTGAGCCAGGTGGCCTAAAGGCATGAACTCATCCAGAGTTCACTGTCCAAAGAAGAAAGAGGAAAGTCTGCTCATCCACACAAGAGTCCCAAGTGGAGAATGCAGACGTCACCCCACCAGCCCCCACAGACACACAGAGGGACAGGGCCCTAATGCTGCTGTAACCGAAAGGTCACAAGTGTTTGTCTTTTGCTGTCTTTTGTTTTGACAAAACAAAAACAAAGCACAGAGCCGATTCTGACTCATATGGACCCTAGGGGACAGGGTTTCTGAGGCTGTAAATCTGAGGTTCCAAATCTTCTATGGCACAACATCTTAATGGGGAGCAGATAGACTCTTCTCTCTCCTGTGGAGTGGCTGGGCGGTAAGAACTGCTGACTTGTGGATTGCAGCCCAATTTGTAACCCACCACATCACTACAGCTTAAAAGAACAATGCCGAACACTTAGCACCATCAAGTCTCTTCTGACTAATGGCCGCCCCCTGGGGCAGCGTTGGGCCCTGGGGGAGTTCCAAGACTCTAACCCTTTGCTTAGAAAGCCTCACTTTCCTCCCTTGTGGCTTTGAACTGTGGGCCTTGTGGACCGCAGCCCATAACATAACCAGCACTCCCCCAGAGCTCCTCCTTGGCAGTTTAGGAGATCATATTGGTTGCAATTCCGAGCAGACCGTTGGCCCCACAGAACAAGACACCCCCAGTTCTGCACCATCCTCCCAACTGCTCCTATGTTTGAGTTCTTGGTTGCTGCCACTGTGTCAACCCATCTCCTAGACGGTCTTCCTCTTCTGTGCTGTCCTTCTCCGGGGACTGGTCTCTTCTGATGCCATGTCCACAATAACGTGATCATTCATCATGGACATTCATTCTGGCTGCACTTCTTCTAAGATTGTTTGGGTGCTTCCACGCTCGGTCCCTGGTACGTTCAATACTCTTCTCCATCACCGCAATTCAAATTCATCGATTCCTCTGTGGGCTTCCTTATTCGATGTCCTACAGGATGCTGCGGGTTGGGGCTGGCTCCATGGCACCTTGTCACCACCCTACTAAAAATCGCAATCTTCGTCATCATCACCAACTAGCCCCAGTAACCTCCCTCATTCCTTCCTGCTTTACGCTTATTTGTAAATTTGTTTATAACCCATCTCTCTAGCGAAATTATGTTTTTCTCTGTTTTGCTCATTCACATATTCTCGATGTAAGCAATGATAATCCTGGGAAAGAGGAGTTGAGGAGAAAGGAAAAAAATCAATGATTTGGTAATTCCTATTCAGGTCGTCTAAGAGCTTTACATGATTTATAATTTTCTTCTCACAACATCTCAACGAAGTAGGTACTATTAACTAATCTCATGTTATAAATGAGGAAACTCTTTAAAAAGCCAACTCATGGCCACATAATTAACAGGAGATTATCTGACTCTCAACTCCACACACTTAAACATAATGCTAGCAAATAGCAAGGAGTACCCACTAAATAAATTAACATCTGGATACATATATTTGATGTCCAACCTTTAATTGGGTCAGGCACACTGTAGTCTTCAAAGTCACCCCTTGCTCTTCAACGCTTTCACGATGTCTTGTGCGGCAGATTGACCCAATGCAGGGTATCCTTTGCTCCCTCGGCTGCTCCCAGGAGCATTGACTGCGGGTCTGAGCAAGACAAAAGCCTTGACAACTTCAGTCTTTCTAAATTTATCATGATACTAGCTATTGATTCAGTTCTGAGGCTTTTTCTTTTCTTTACACAGAGTTGTCATCTGTCCTGAAGTCTACAATCCCTGTAACAAGTGTCTCAAGCCCTCCTCCCTTTCAGCAAAAAAGGTTGTGTCATCTGCATGTCTCAGGTTGTTAATGTGCCTCCCTCCAATCCTGATGCCACATTCTTCCTTCATAAAATTCAGCTCCTTGCAGCAAAGAATTAAAAATTATATTATTATAAATGAGGGGGAGTACAGATTGGGGACCCAAAGCCCATTAATAGGTAAAGCGACATCCCCTTACAGAGGGGTCACAGGGAGGAGACTACACTCAAGGTACAGTGTAGTAACAATAAAATAGTAACAAAATGTAGTAACAATAAAATATACAACTTTCCTCTAGTTCTCAAATGCTTCCTCCCACTCACTATCATGATCCCAATTGTACCTGACAAATCCAGCTGGACCAGGGGATGTACACTGGAGCCAGAAACATGGGGAATTTAGGATAGATGATCCCTTTAGGACCAGTGGTAGCAGTGGTGATACTGGGAGGTAAAGAGATGGTGGAATAGATAGTGGGAACCAATTTCAGGGATCCACATATAACCTCCTGTCTGGGGTATGTATAACATGGAAGTGAGTGAAGGGAAACATCAGACAGTATATGATATAGAAAAGTAAAAACAATTTGTGATTTATTAAGGACTCGAGGGGGAGTGGGAAGGGAGGAGAAATATGGGGAGCTGGTTCTGGGGGCCTAAGTGGAGGCAGGATGTTGTGAGAGTGATGATGACAACAAGTGTGCAAATGTGGTCTGCATGCAATTGATGCATGTATTGATCGGGATGGGAGTTGAATGAGCCCCCAATAAAATGACTTATAAAAAAAGGAGGGGAAAGAGGAGATTATACCAAGGGCTCAAGTAGAAAATATTTGGAAATGAAGATGGCACCATGTGTACAAATATGCTTGATATGAATGATGTATGGAATGTTATAAGAGTTGTAAGACCCCCAATAAAATCATTAGGGAAAAAGTCCAGCTCCTCTGGCTAGTTTCTCACAATAAATGATACCAGTGGAGCACCAGCGCCATCGTTTCCAGCATCACAGCAACCCACGAGCCACCACAGGATGACTGGCCCTTGCAGCTTAGAAATCTCGATGTAATTCGCTTACAGGATTTGCTCCAGGGACGGCCTCCCCTCTGTCGACTCTGGTGGAAGCTTCGGATCTCTTTGGGTCCTCTGCTCCTGGGAGCTCTTCCTGTCACTTGGCGCCTCTCCTTCCCCATCTCCGTTTCGAACACGCATTGTACCTCTTTTCAGTTTTCAAAAGAGATTGACTCAAAATACATCCTACACCAGTCCTGCCTCCTTAGCACAGCAAAATCAGTCCATTCCCAAGTGGGTTTAGAACCACAGGCATAGAGGGGTTGCACGGGGGGTGGGGGGCGGTGGGGGGGATGCAATCTACAAACAGACTCGGCGGCTCTCTCAGACAGACTGCACCCAAACAAACCAAAGAGAACACAACCGTCCTCCCCACGTTCCATAAAAAAGTTGCCTGGGAGCCATTCCTTTTCGAGCCTAATTATGAAGTCGGTTTTGAATTACAGAACAAGATGCTATGGAAGTCAGCGTCCGGCAGACAGAGCAAACAAACACACAAAGATGAAAATGCAGCAGGCTAAGACCCCAGGGCTGCTGCCAGCCACCACTGCTAGGGCTCCCAGTCACCCAAGTCTGGGGGGCTCTGCAAAACTTCTGGGAGAGAGTTGCCAGGCCTCCCCCGCCCCTTGACACACCACCCCTGTAACAAATAAACTACCTTTCCCAGAATTCTCTTTTTCATGACAGTCTTACGTGGGAGTCGTTGGCAAGTTCAAACAGTGACGTTTTCGGGTACCGACAGAAAGGGTGATGGGGTGATCCACCCAAATATGCCCCAGAAGAAAGGCCTGGCTATCCACTTCAGAAAAGTCAGCATAACAGCAGCCAGTTTGTTGTCATGGAGTCCACCCCCACCCCCCACCCCTGTCACACAACCCTAGTTGGTTTCACAGGCTGTGACCTATTCTAGTAGCTGAGCACTGAACTGTGAGCACTGCCCAGGTAGGCCAAAGATGCTGAGCATCAGATGGGATACAGGCTGCTCCGACATGCATGGAGCCACCAGGGGTCAGCTCCCACTGCATGGCCACGGGTTTTGTTTCGCTTTGTTTTGTTTCATTCTTGGTCTGTTTATCAAACCAGACGGGTGGCTGCTGAGTCAATTCTGCCTCTTTGTGGCCCTAGAGGACAAAACAGATGTCCTCAAAGGGTTTCCCAAACTGACCCCAACTCAAGGCCATCCAGTCAAGGCTGAGTCACAGAGACCCTCTAGGACAGGATAGAACTGCCCACATGCAGTTCCGCGGGCATGAGAAATCGAGTCTTCTTTCACCGATCCTCTGGGGGATGAGCATAGCCACTACGCTCCTCCCCCAGTTCCAAGGACGCCGCCTGGGGGAAGGACTTCCAAGACTGAGTCATCTTAAGAAGCAGCCTGCCACATCATTCTCCTGCAGCCAGTATAAGCCCACCAGCCTTCCCATTAGAAGCCAAGCATTCTCACCACAGGGCCAGCGAAGCTCCTTAGCCTCAGGTGGGTAGTCCAAACTGAGCAGCCCACGAGCCGTAGCAGCCGTTCGTGACAGTCTTTGAGGAATGGGTGAATGAATAGATTTTCTTGTCTACATGACAACACTGTGACTCATTGTGAAGAATGACCCCTAAAGAAAAATTAAGTGGTACAGTCATTTCACTGGCCACCAAGGGTCACAGAAATAGAAAGGGTCACCAGGCCTCTCTAATCCACACGCCTACCCTCTTCTTCCACAGGCTTTGAGGAAGCCCATAAGTCACAACGAGAGTCCATTAAAGAGGAAAAGAAAACACCTCTAAAAACAAGCTTCTAGTTCCAGAAACAAGGAGCCCGGCGCTACGTGAATAGGCCAAAATTCACACCATCCATTATCTGATGCCCAGACACACAGAGCTTTATGTGGGTAAACATACATCTTCCACACACCCCTGGGCTCAGCACGGGGTGTGCCCTTGGATTGAAGAACGATCGAATTTTATTATCTTAGCCTTGAGCATTGGTGATCAACAGCGGCAGCAATGAGGAGGCTTGTTTGAAAGATAGCCCTGCTGTCCCACTTGCAAATAGCTTGTTATCTGTTCATTGGATCTGCTGGAAGTGCCTGGGTTCATGCAGGGTTTTAGAGGCAAAAAAAAAAAAAAAATCCCACTTCCTCACAGTTCCTAAAAGTGCCAACTAAGAGCCTCAACAAGTCCGTGTGCCAGGCCGGGACCCATCGTCACAGACACGGGCTCTTGCAGTTGAACACCAAGTCGTGTAGCTCTGGTATCAGTTCGAGACCGTACTAGCAGCCCCAGGAGAAAAAGCCTGAGTCCCCTTACAGGAACTTTCCTGAGTCTTTTCTAAAAGCCTTGAAGGCAAATCAGGTGCACTTATTTTCTTTCAAAATCTCAATGCTTACTCAAGTCTATTCATTTATGAATATCTTTTTGTGTGTGTGGCATCGCTGCCTTGGTGGGAGTAGGAAGCCCAGCCTTGCTCCTGGAGAGCTGCTGCTGGATTTGAACTGTCAACCCTGTGGGCCGCAGTCCTGTACACAACCACTACGCCACCACGGCTCAGCCCATTTATGAATCTTATACTCGTTTGTGTGTGTGATAAGAACACAGTTAACAAAACATTTGCCATTTCCACCTTGTTCCTGTGGACAATTTGATGACGTCAACGATGTTAAGTGCAGTGTTCAATCATCACCATTATCCACCTCGTAAAGTATTTATGTACAACTCTAAGCAACTTTTTGTTGCCTTAAAGAATGATAACGACATATAAAATATTTACTAATTATTCTGGGTTTCTAAGTTGATTCCTTTAGCTATTAATGTACTTTATAGCCCGATGCAGAACACGATGATGCACAGTGTTACGTGTTATTGTATGTATAAATACTTAGCATACCTTATTCCAATTCATGCCTGTTGTACGTCAACCAGTTGCTTTGGCTCTCTGTGACCCTATCTGAGAGAGGAGAACTGGGCCAGAGGGTTCCTGGACTCCAGCTTTACGCGAGCAGCTCCCCAGGTCTCCTCACCACTGGAGCTGCTGTTCGGTTTGGACCAAAAATCTTTGGGTCAGCAGCCAGGTACCCCATCCACTCATGATACCACCAAGGATGTGTGCATCCGTGTGGGTGTGGGTGTGAGCATAACTCCTCTATCACATCGGATCACTGGGTTGTACTCCACTCAGCAGCACCCAACAACTAAAGGTCACCTATAACTAAAGGTCACATACACAGAATGCACTCTAGATAGACTCAAGGAGAGTTGTTATTGGAGATGCTTGTCAAATGTTTATAAGCCAGGCACATATATTTTTACATATAGCCGAGTCTGTGTGTGTAATATCCAGTCCTCAGACGAAAACAATAGAGAAAGTTAGCTGATTTAACTCTATAGGTGGTGCTGTTAAAAGTTCTTGGGGCTGAGCCCCCGGTGGCATAGGGGTGGAGTGAGGAACTCTGGCCCCAGGGTAGGCAGTTTATATCCACCAGCAGCTCTCCAGGAGCAAGGCTGGGTCTCCTACTCCCACCAAGGGACAGTGATGCCCCCCCCCACACACACACAAAGATCTCCAGATGTGGAGGGTGCTTCCATGCAAACAGGATGGGGAGAATGGGATCCAGCAGGAAGAGAGATCATAAAAATGAAACATCATTTCGTGAAGTGCCTGAGGTTAGACTCGAGTCACTATTTGAGTGAAAACCGCCAGTAACGCCCCTAATGCTAGGAACCGCTCTCCACGGTGCTTTTCTGCACAGATAGCCGCTGGGTTACATTGCTGACCTGTTCCTACAATGATTTTTATGTCTGATTTGTGGGTAAGGTGGAACAGATACACACAGTTCTTATCTGGCATCAGTGAGTCAAGTGTTTATTATGTCATACAGATTTCCCCTTTGTGTGCTTATGAGGCGAGGCGCTGGGGTGGTGCTGGGGATGGGGTTGGACTGCTGGAGTCTGCAGTCCAAACCCTTCAGCCGCCCTTCAGGAGAAAAAAGAGACTATCTGCTGCTCATAAAGCGTGGTCACCTTCCAACCCCTACAGAGGATCTCTCTCAGCTGGAATCAGCCCAATGACAATCAGCTTGGTTTCAAAGCGCTTATAAGACTCTTAAGAAACATTTTTAAAGACACGAACACGTCTTTTTGTCTTCTTCACGTGTCTGAAATGAGCTTGTAGAAACTCAGAGAAACTGGTTTTAGTTCAGTCTTTAGTTTAGTTCAGTCTTATGTCTCCTCCTTTTCTTAGACACTCACAGCAGGTTTTTAAATACTGTGAGTCTCTCTCTCTCTCTCTCTCTCTCTCTCTCTCTCTCTCTCTCTCTCTCACACACACACACACACACACACACACACACACACACTCTATTAAAAGATCATTTTATTGAGGACTCTTACTGCTCTTGTCAAAATCCACACATAGATTGTGTCAGGCATGTTTGTACAGATGCTGCCTTCATTCTTTTCGAGACATTTACTTTCTATTGAGCCCTTGGTAACAGCTCCTTTTCCTCTCTCCACCCTCTTAACCCCTTGATAGATGATAAATTATTATTATTTTCATCCCTCATACTAACCATCATCTCCCTTCCTCCATGTTTTCTGTTGCTCTTCCCCCAGGAGAGCAGTATATGGTTATGTGTCAATCGTCGTGATTGGTTCCCTCTTTCTCTCTTCCTTTCCCCCACCCTTCTGGTGCCACTATTCCCACTCCTGTTCCTGGATTCCATGTAGTTCGCTCGCTTTTTCATTATTTTTATTTTAACTTTCATTCTTTGTCTATTTATCTATTTTGGGTGGGTCTGGGTTTGTTTTTTTGCTGCTCCTGCTTTTTTAAAAATCATTTTGTTGAGGGCTTATGCAGCTCTAATCACAATATATACATACATATGTAGGTTGCGTCAGTATTTCTATTGGGCTTTTTTTGTGTGTGGGCATCACTGCTGCCCCCTGGTGGGAGCAGGAGGCCCAGCCTTGCTCCTGGAGAGCAGCTGCTGGATATGAACCGCCAACCCTGTGGGCTGCAGTCCATAACCACCACGCCACCGGGACTCAGCTCTCTATTGGGCTTTTTAAAGGAAAACACATCCTAAGTAGTAGCACAGGCCATCTCATCAAATGACTGCCAGCATCCCATTAGAACCCCTATGACCATGGCTCCCTCCCCTGCTCCGTACCCAAACATCTCAAACATAACAATGGAAAAACACCAAAGCCCGCCACCCTCAAGGTGTACTGTCACACTGTACGCAATAATAAGAATACAGGGACAATACAAGCAACTACACAGGGTCCCGTCCGGGAGAGAGAGGGTTTCTGTGTTTATTTGTAGATGCGTTGTTGTGGTCCTGGTTGTTAGGTGCGGTCACTTCAGCTCTGACTCAGAGCAGCCCTGTGGACAGCAGGAGGACACTGCCCACTCCCACCTCCATCCTCGAAATCCCCGCTGGTTTGAGCCCGTTGTCGCAGCCTCGGGACAGTCCCCTGGTTAAGGGTCTTCCTCTTGTTCGCGTCCCTCTACTGTGCCAAGCAGGGTGCCACTCTCCGGGCATCGGCACCTCTTGGCTGCATGTCCAAAAGGGGTGGGATGAAGCCTTGCCTGCTTCCTGTCAAAAGAGCGCTCTAGCTGTACTGCTTCCGAGACGGATTTGGAACAGTGCTGCGTATCGTGCAATTTTGAAAAATCAAAACGCTGCAGAAACAGTTCTTCAGACAGCATCCACGGCCGCGTGATTCGACTTCCAAAGGCGCACAGTGGTCTTCTTTCTGGACCCTGGGACCCACTGAAGGCGGGTAATGTATTTTGTGAGCATCACAGAGTAGTGCTTGTCTTCCTGACTACAAATCACCGTATTTCATGCCAAGTCTTAAGGCGATAGGCTCTCCAGCAGCCTCGTGAAGTACAACTTGTCCATAAATGAGACGGACATTCTTAACACAGGACTGACTGTGCTTTGAAAGCACTCAAACCGCAAACACTCCCGGTCTTAGAACAACAAACTGCACCTCATGCCAACAAGTAAAATCAGAGCGCCAGAGTCATCCGTCAAGGTAAATATTTGGGGTAGGCAGCCCTTTGCATAATGTGATTTTAAGTGTGACAAGCACGCACCCCACCCAAAAATGTCTATGCTACAGACTCATGTCATGGATGCCTGCAATTCTACCTTTGGGGAGCATTTCCATCTCAGTCAGGAACTCGGGACGCATCCTTGACTCCTGCCGCTCCTTCTCTGACCCCATTCAATCCATCACACATTCCTCCTGCCTGCCCTTAACTCGGACTCTTCGTCTTCATGCCCTCTGACCGTGGGATCCTTCAGGTCACCCTCAACTCCTGCCTGGACGACGGTGCTTGCCTCCTGACTGGTGCCTGAGGCTTCAGGTTGTTCCCCTTACTGCAGTACAAGGCCTGTAAGAGGCAAATTTGATCAGGGACAATTCTCAGCTTATACGGACCAACGGCTCTTCCGGGCCCTCGAGATGAAGTCACGATTCTGTGAACGGCCTCCCAGCGCTCAGTCCTGACTGCTCCTGGCCCGTCTCTTGTCTTTGCCTCCCAGGGCATTCTCTCCTCTCTTCGGTCCCTCTTGTTTGCCTCTAGACCCTTCTGTACATCATCCCCTCTGCTTGGAGCCTACCCCTCTTTCGGGTCTTCTCTTCAAAGACTACGTAAGCCTGACTATCTCCTTCCCCACCCCTCTCTCGTCTTCTTCCTTTGAAAGCTTTAATTATTGTCTTGGCTAATTTCCCCCCAATTTCATGAAAGCCAGAACTGTCTCTTCCTCATTGCTGTAGTTCCCAGGGTTAGTACAGTGTTTGTCACATAATAGTCAATCAGCACAGAGTTGGTGAGAAGAGAGCAAAGAAACTCTTACAACAGGCTTATTCTCTATTGACATCCTAGTCGGTTGATAATTCATATTTTAGTGTGGTTTCCTTTTACTTTGACTTTCTGAGAACATGCCGGTGTTGTTTTTAACAGTTTTATTGGCATATAATTCACAAAGCATACAATTCGATAATTCAGTCATATTAGGAAGATTTGTACAATCATCACCACAATCCATTTTGGAACATTTTCTTCTTTCTTGTACTTATCGTTATTAGTTCTCCACTAGTGCCCCCACCGCCAACTCCTCCACCATACCTGAAAGGAGCCATTAATCCAGTTACTGTCTATAGATTTACTTGTCCTGGATTTCATTCAAAGGAAAACTTGAAAAACAAACCAAAAAACGAACAGTAACAAAATCAAGCAGAGAAAAAGCTCAACAGAAAAGTAAGACTCGTGGGCTGAGCCCCAGTGGCGTAGTGGTTATGCGCGGGACTGCGGCCCACTGGGACGGAGGTTCAATTCCAGCAGTGGGGCTGGGCCTCCTACTCCCACCACCGGAGAGCAGTGATGCCCCCCCCCCCCAAAAAAAAAAAAAAGAAAAGAAAAGTAAGAATAGCATCAAAAACCAGAACAAATTTAAAAATGGGTCAAAAGGCAGATCAAATGATAAGGTGTTCAATGTGAGCCTAACTGTGTCTGCAACGATCCACTTTCCAATGCACTCACTCCGCAGGCGAGGAAGTGAAGGCAGAACTGAGTCGAGAGAACCAGGGGATCCCATAAAGGTCAGGGTTTCCCAGGAGAGCAATGTACTGCGAAGGAAAAACCAAACCCAAGAAGAGATCGAATGCTCCTGGGAGAGGTTCGAAAGGCCCTGGGTGGATCAATAGAAAATAGCAACCCAAACTTGAGTTCCAATCCCGGATCGCGTCTCATGTAGGGCACGCTCTCTTGGCCGGAGGCCACCACCAGGCAGGGGGGTGAGCATCAAGCACCCTGCCCTGGGCTCAGTGAGGTCACTCCATACCCGGACCCTATTTGGGGCCCTGGGGAAGTGGCAGAGGCAAGACAGAGCAAACCGGAGCGATGGACTGTTTCGTCCGGACCCGTTTGACTGATCCTGTCTAGACAACGATGGCTGTGACTAACGTTCTGCATATCTCCGTGTTTCTGAGAAGTACCATCCTTTCAGCAGCACATACTGTCCATGTTTCCCTCCCAGAGTGCACTCTCATCTAGGATCAGTATGGAGGAAGGATAGGCCATGAACTTCATCTATCGGGTGCTTGGTTGGTTGGTTGGTTCCAGCTTCGTTCCAACTTCGTTCCAGCACTCAGTGATTTTTCTGGTCAAAGTCAACAAACCTTTCATTAAGGGCAGGAGCTAAAGCTTGGCCATGGGTCCCTCTGGATTTCTTTCTGGGTGGACTGGTTCTCATCCATGACTCGCATTTGTAGATTTAGGCACCCTACTAATTAAATTTAAAAGTAGAGCATTCACCCTGCCCTTACAAGCAGTCTTGAGATCCACATTTTTTTCAGATAGTAATTTTTTTAATTGTGGCAAAAACACACACAACAAAACATTCTACAATTCAACAACATCTACATGTATGATTCCATGCTATTGGTTATATCTTTGTGTTGTACAACCAATTTGATAACCTTTTCCAAATTATTCCACTATCCTTAACATAAACCCAATGTTTTCTAAGCAAAAACTCTTCCTCCTTGACCCATGGTAGTCACTGATCATATTTAGTGTATGGTGTGTATGTGTATCTGTGTGTGTCTCTCTCTTTTTTTTATTCTTTGGCATCACTGCCCTGGTGGGAGTAGGAAGCCCAGTCTTGCTCCTGGAGAGCTGCTGCTGGATTTGAACCGTCGACCCTGTGGGCCGCAGTCCCGCACACAACCACTACACCACCGGGGCTCAGCCCATGTCTCTCTCTCTTTTAAAGTGGTTTTCTTGATATAATATTCACCTACCATATACACTTCCATAGATAAATCACTTTTTATTCAAGTTATGTTTTTTATTCTTATCAGTAGGTTTCCCAGTTTGTAAAGCACAGAAGGGATGAAGGCATAAGCCAACAACTGATATCAGTGGTTTATTGGGAACATGGGGCTGGATGGGTGAGGAGATTTGGGGAGCAAACAAGGAAGGTGGGAGTGGGGAGGGAACATTCGAACTGATTAAGATCCAGTGTATACTACTATTTTTTAAAAAGAGGGCCACGTTTTTCATTGATGTCTTTCTTCATTAGGACATCTTGCCAAGAGCTCCAACTCAGCACGCCCAAATTAACTCACATTCTCACCCCTTCAAATGGCCCCCAAAGGGCCATTCTCTTAATCTTGCTAGTGGCTCTGTCCTTTTCCCAGGCATATTGTCAGAATATTTCACTCTTCCTTCCCTTCTGTGCTTAATACCACAGCCTCCTCAATGAGGCCCAACCTGATTGTCCTTTTAAACTTGCAACCCCACAGCCCCACCGTCTCCAAGTCCCCACACACCTGGTGTTCACTCCCTAGCACTCGTCACCTAAGGCGCCATATGAGGTAGGTGTTTGTTGACTTATGAGTCAGCAGTCTTTTCCTCTGTCCTTAAGCCCTGACTAACATATAAACATCACTAAAAGCAGATCTACCTGCTTTTGTACATGGATACTACCCCAGCACAAATTCGGTGCTCAATAAATGCTTTCTGAATTAACCTAACTACTCCATAACCACACAAATCACTGTATATGACCCATTCCTCTGACTATACTCTTCTGCTCTAGAAAGTGGAGATTTGGCTAGTTTTGTTCCCTGTGGAGTTCCCAGCATCTAGAACAATGCTGGATGTGGTAGGTTCTTGATAAAAACACTACATGAATGATGGATATGAACTCCCTATTAATGATTTGTTCTATTTCTGCTGTTGTTGCTGCTAAGAATATTCACAGTAGATCAAACACTAATTTAACAATTTTGACAGGTTTAATTCAGTGGCACTGATTGCACGCCTCAAATTAAATAAGCATTCTCATCCTTTTTTCTGAACTATTCCGCCCCCATCAACATCAACTCACTGCCCTCTCAGTTTTCTCTCTACTCTTTTTTTTTGTGGGGGTGGGGGACATCACTGCCCTCAGGTGGTGGGAGTAGGAGGCCCAGTCTTTGCTCCCGTGGAGCTGGAATTGAACCTCCATCCCAGTGGGCCGCAGTCCCATGCACAACCGCTATGCCGTCGGGGCTCAGCCCCCTCTCTACTCTTTTGAATTGCTTTTGTCAATCAGACTCTATAGTGATAGCCCTCAGTGAGCACCTTGCCTAAGTACCATGCTATAAGCTGGGTCTTGGAAGTTCTCAAGGAATTTAAACAACTACCCATATGACAGGGGGTGGGGGGTGCTGGTGTAGTGGGTTCCACACTGAATTGCTAACCTTGAGATTATCCGTTCAAAACCATCAGCCACTCCAGAGAAAGATGAGGCATTCTTCCATAAAGAGTTGCACTTGCAGCTTTGGATAGCCACAGAGACAGTGGTGTCCTGCCCTACAGAGACCCTCTAAGTCAGAATTAACTCCGTGGTAGTGAATGAGTTTACTTTTGTTTTGATATATGACCGTGAAATGAAGCAAGACCGAGAAAACAAAAGAAAACAAAACAAGACGTCATAGGAGCTCAGAGGTGAAAGTACTGGAGTTAATTCTTCTGGGCCACAGAGTGGGACTCGTGGACAACGTGCTACAGCTAAGTCTTGAAGAAGCAGCTGTTCATCTACCCTGTATGCCACGCAAGGGACTTTGGGGAGAGTTCTTTGTTGGGGTGGTGGTATTTAAGCACTGTGAGTCTACTGATGGTAAATGCTTGGCACACATTGCTGGCATAAAGAGGAATTTTCTGAAAATACAGATTCTCATTCCATCCGCCTCTGGTGACTCTAAGCTTTTGCATTTCTAACAAGGTCACGGCTGGGTCTGAGGCTGCTGGTCAAAGCACACAATGAGTAAGTCCCAAGTGCATTCAACTCAGCAGCTACTCTTCCTTATTCCATTGTCGGATTCCAATTTTGTCCAGGTCGCGAACCCTCCCTTCCCAGCCCCAGGGTAGACGAACGAGACTGATCTGTAAGCAGATTAGCACCGGGCGTTCCTCGGGCTGAATACTGAGTTGAGAATGAGAGCAGGAACCAACGGTGCATCCTATGCTTAGAGGAGTGGTTGCTCTTAAACAAAGAAGCGCGTGACTGGATCTCTGCAGGCAGCCATCCTACTGACAATGAGAAGCGCCCATCCACATGTGCCAGATCGACCCAGGGGATTAGCAGGTGATTTCCCGTATCCATAACCAGGGAGGGAAGCACCTGGCTATGAGAGAGTATTGGAGAGATGACGAAAGTAAACCAAAATGATAAATGTGGCTTTAACAGTTAAAAACCTTATCACTTGACCTCCCCTCTGATAAGCTTGGGACTTGATCTATATTTTAATATTTTCTGTTTTTAATCTGAATTTTAATATATTCAACCCCTACTGGGGTTGATCTCTGTTGCATTTTGTCATTGCAAGTAACCTTCTACGACCTTTGTTATGTGTTTTCCATGCTTTTGGGTCCCTGAAACCCAGGCTAAATTAACTTAAAGAGACAAAAACTACAATAAGACTCCTGGAGTGTGTGTGTGGGGGGTGGGGGGCTGCGGTTAAGGTGGGGAAGGTTGGAGACAAAGGGGAGCTAATATCAAGGAGCTCGAGAAGGAAGAAAATGTTTTAAAACTGATTTGGGGAGCAATTGTACAGTACTGCTTGATGTGATGGAACTGAGGATTCGCTCCTAATAAAATTATTTAGATTAAAAAAAAAGAATGGCAGCATTCTGCTGCTATTGATTCTGCTGAGTCTGGAATCCTCTCTCTCTCTCTCTCTCTCTTTCTCTCTCTCTCTCTCTCTCTCCCTCTCTCTCTTTCTCTTTCATCTTACAAGTGTGTGACATAATCAGATTATTTACTGCTTAAGTCAAGTCAAAGCTTCCTGTATTTGTAGCAAAAATCAGACTAAAGGCTATCAGGCACCCACTCTCTCAGGAAACAATGTCTTTCTTGTTGATCCACAAATATTTACTGAACACCTACAATGTTCCAGGCAACATCCTACATAGACGGGATAGACACTGATGACCTGGCTTCATAGATTTTACAACCTAGAAGATCACTAATTTGATAGAGTCCAAATTAATGAGATGAACACCCCCCAAAAAAATCTAATTTTATTTACTTTCTTAGATGAAAAATCCTCACCCCCCTCTGGCTCTGCCTTCCAAAAGATGCTTAATCACCTATTGCTCTGATACAAATGCCCTAATCCTACAGAACTTTATTTACGCCTGTTGACGATGACAGCAGGATCCTAGGACCCCTTTCAGATGCTACACACGCATGCCCAGTCAAGCATCAAACTCGAGTGACAAACACCGCTACAGACCCATCTCATATGTCTGGAACAGTGAATTGTTTTAGCGTTTTTTTTTCAATCCAGAAATTTATTTCAATGGCGATTTATTTTATTATTAATATTTCTCACAAGTTCCCAGTATATACAAAGGCTAAGTCCGTGCTGAGCTAGAAAAGCAGGCTGATGAGAAAAGGCAGCCAGAGACTCGCCTGTCCCTCCACATGCTTTCTGAGGACTTGGGGGTCCAATCAGTCCCTTCGTCTCCATTTCACAAACACTGACCTTATCAAAAAGGGAAATCACATACTTCCACCTGCCATTCAAGAGTCTCTATGGTCTAATCCCTCCCTCCCCATCCAATGTAACGCACAGGACTCTGAGTCCTGTCTCTCTGCTGGCCTTCAAACGTACGCATGCAATCTGCAGCCTTAGCTTAGGCTCTTTCTTGCATCTGGAATGTTGTCTGTCTACCTCTGTGTTGAAGCAAACATGAGCTGCCTTCCCATGCGAGCTGACAACACTCTCATGCACTTGATCCCAGTACCCACAGCACACCTGGCATTCTTTCCTCTGATCCCGGTACCTCCCTTCCCCATGCACCCCAGGCCAGCCACTAGCAATCGATGGGTTGGGACACAATATGGAGTCCTTTTCATGGGCTGGAGTACATACAGCTCTCATACATACAGCGGTTGGCATAGTCACCTTATCACTTAACTATAAAGGAGTTGCATGTGTTTGGTTCCTGGGTGAGTTTACAAAGGAAGGTAAGGGTTAGGCTTTTTATCTCTTTCTTCTCAACTTCCAGCTCAGTTTTAGTCATGTGTTGATTTTGACTCAGCGAGACCTCAGGTAATGAAATAGAACTGTCTTATTGGTTTTCCAATTAAGTAGGTTTCTAGGTCTTTCTCCCAGCATCACTGGGTAGGTTCAAATTGCCCAACTTTGGGTTAGCAGTGAAGCACTTGTTTTTAGCCACTTAGCACGTACCAGATAAAGAATTGAATGAGCGAATAGTAAGATAAATATTAATCTATCTCTTTAAAAATGTGCCTATGCCATTATTCTGTTATATCAAAATATGAGGTAGCACAAATTATGAGACCACTTATCTTCTGGTCCTCAAGTCTCCTCATCTAGAAGAAGAAGGAGAAGAAGCCTGATTATGTTATTTATGAATATTCTGGGGATATGGTAGGAGAGGTGGGGGATAGGAAAGCTAATGACAATGAACCCAAGCATGAAAAAAAATGTTCTAATATTGACTATGATTGTACAACTTTTCTTGAAGTGACTGAACAATTGAATTCTATGATGTATGAATTATATGCCAATAGAATCGCTAAATAAATAAACGAAGAGCAAAACTGGAGAAAGAAAAAAGGTGGTTTCTGAAGGTCCCAATCGGGGACACTCTTCCACGTTGCTGAGAGAAGAAGCCCTCCTTGCCCAGGTTGCCCATGGGAGAGAAGCCCATCAGGAAAGTGCAGAACATTCTCCATGTCCCTGCTATATTCTGGGTCCTTGACCTTCAGAGCCATGACCATATGCCCAGACTGGTGGGAAAAGTTAGCATTCGCTTTCAACACAGCCCCAGCCTGGCTGACTCCCCTCCTTTGTGTAAACTCAGCATTCGTTTATCCTGTGCCTCTCAACCTTCCTCGTGCGTGACCTTTTCATATAGTTCCTCATGTGGTGGTGACCCCCCAAGCATAACATTATTTTTGTCCGTACTTCATCACTGTCATTTTACTACTATGATGAATTAGGCGACCCTTGTGAAAGGGTCATTCAACCCTCAAAACAGGGGTCCTCAAACCACGGCCCACGGGCCACGTGTGGCCCGCCAGAACATTTATCCGGTCCACTGAGTGTTTTTACCACTGCTGCTTGTTTGTTTGTTTTTTAACTATAGTTCAGCCCTCCAACAGTCTGAGGAACAGTGAACTGGGTCCCTATTTAAAAAGTTTGAGGGTCCTTGCTCAAAGGGATCGAGAACCACGAGTTGAGAACTTGTAGTTTATCTCATCCGAGATGGTGAGTGCCACTCAGGCAACGCCACAGCAAGCTGGGTCATGGGCAGTTCACCTTTTGCATAGCCAGCCTGCACAGGATTGTCTTTGGCTTGGACATCCATCTTGGTCTGGTCAACTCTGGTCAAGGGATCCAGGCTGGTTTCATTCAGGGAACACGCTAGCAAGTTTATGTAGGAAAGAATTGGTCGGGGCTCAAGTTCTTGGAACAAGAGGCAGCAGGTATGGCCCAAACATTACGTTCCGTAAACGCTTCTCTCTCCCTTTCTAATGTGTTTCATGCTGCCGAGCCAAATTCTGCTGAACATAAAAATCATTAAAGAACATGCAGTACAAATGATATGCCCATTGTTCACTCGGCAATGATTTCATCTTCCTGTACAGTGGAAGAACATACAGGGGGCAGGCCTTCTTTTCTAAGAATAAAGGCAGGCTGAGCCCTGGTGGCGTAGTGGTTGTGCGCGGGACTGCGGCCCACTGGGATGGAGGTTCAATTCCAGCTCCACGAAGTAAAGGCTGGGCCTCCTACTCCCACCACCTGAGGGCAGTGATGCCTCCCCCCCCCCCCAAAAAAAAAAAGAATAAAGGCAGATCACACAAGTGCATCAGACCAGCTCCTTTCAAGACTTTCTGGGATCCGGAGAGCTTGAGTATATGATGATATTTGTTCAACATTCCAAAAGAAAAATAAATTAAAGAAGAAACAGAGGATGAAAGCATTTCATAAGCTCTTGACATGCAGTTAATTCATACATGGCCTGCTTGGTATATGCTCATCCATAGACCATGACAAGTCTGGGGCCCTCCCACAGGCCTATGTCCTGGAGTCTACCCCAACACACAATGTCATCTGGTCAACGTCATCTGGTACTTCCCCGCCCAGTCTCTCAACTTTGCCTTCAAAGATAAAGACAAGCAGATCTTTCTGGCTGGTATCGACAAAAGGACCCAGTTCTGGCGCTATGCTGCAGGGGACCTGGCATCGGGCGGTGCCACAGAGGCCACATCTTTGTGCTTTGTGTACTCTCCTGATTTTGCCTGTACCTGTCTAGCAGCTGATGTGGGCCAAGCTGGAGCAGAATGAGAGTTCGAAGGCCTGGGTGACTGCCTGGTTCAGATTGTCAAGTCTGATGGGATGAGGGGTCTGTATAGGGCTCCAACGTGTCTGTGCAGAGGATTCTCATCTCCCGGGCTGCCTACGTCAGCATCCAGGACACCACAAAGGGAATGCATCCGGATCCCAAGAACACCCACATTTTTGTCAGCTGGATGATTGCACAGTCCATCACGGCCATGGCTGAGTTGACTTTCTGCTCATTTGACACTGTTGATGTTGTTGTTCATTTGACACTGAATGATGATGTAGTTGGGGCGCAAAGGAACCAATATCATGTACACAGGCACTCTGGAAAGCTGGAGGAAGATTGCCCAGGATGGAGCAAAGCGTTCTTCAAGGGCACCTGGTCCAATGTGCTCAGAGGCATGGGTGGTGTCTTTGTGCTGGTCTTATATGATGAGATCAGGAAGTGTGCATAAGTTACTTCCTAGTGGGTTTTCCCCCTGTGAGTGGGCATGTTGTATTATATAACATATCTCAAGCATTCTTGGCAGACAGTTGGCTGTCTTAGATTAATGACAACTACCTACAGGTTGAAAATGGGAAGCAATATTATTCATCTGACCAGTTTTTTTTTAAAGCCATTTCCACAATCACCATGATGATGATAGGACTCAACTCAATTTTTTATTTCAGTCACTCCTAATAAATAAATAAATCTGAAGAAATAAAAAATAGCTGAAGGCTGAGTCCTGGTGGCGTCGTGGTTGGGTGTGGGACTACAGTCCACAGAATTGACGGTTCAAATCCAGCAGCATTTCTGCAGGAGCAAGGCTGGGCTTCCTACTCCCACCAGGGCAGTGATGCCACATACACACACACAATAATTGAAACGCAAAAAAAAAATTACAGTCTCAGAAACTCACTGAGTTTCTACCCTTTCCTATAGGGTTCCTATGAATTAGCATCAACTCAACAGCAGTGAAGTTGGTTGTGTTGATATGTTTGTGTGTATATATATATGTAAACATATGTATATTCCTACATTTTAGTAACATGCAAGCCACCACAACGCAGCCAACCTGGTGGTGGAGGGAATCATAGGAATCATAGGAAGTTTTAGGAAGTGTTTTTCGTGTGCCTGAAACCCTGATAGCTGCTCAGTATTATGAACTTGCACATGAAAACCTGGGCTCCTGAGCACCCCATCACAGGGAGACCTACTTGGGTTCCCTTCCTCTCCAAGCTGGTATGCTTGTCGTTTTACGTCCTTTTTCCTGGTATTTTTAAAACATATGTTAAATTTAACAACATGACCCAAGCTTCAGAACATCGAGGGAGAATATCAAACCATCCATAATCTTACCAGACACACACAATTGCCTCTGCTCCCTTCTGGAGTCCCCCTGAGATTTTACATTGTTAGAGTTCTGTGGTCTGCTGCTTCCACTTAACATTGCTGCAACTCGTTGTCTGTTGTTGCATTTTCTTGCAACTGATCCGTTTCACGGCCTCTTGAGAAGGCTTTACAAATGGATGTACCTTGCTGGAATGCTTTCCTCTAGGCCGCTGGGTCCCCTTGCGGTATAGAGCACAGGCTCCATGTGAGAGAAACCTGGACCCCAAATCCATGGCTCCCCCGTCTCCTGGCTATGTGACCCGAGAACCGTCTCCTAATTTTACAAAGCCCTGTTTCTGTATTTGTTGAGTGGGAATAATGATTCCCACATCAAAGGATTATCTTCCTCAGTCTCTCTAAGGGTGCCTATATACCAAACTCACTGCCATCGAGGGAATTCTGACTCACAGAAACGCTACAGGACAAGTGGTTTCGAACTGTTGACCTTGTGGTTAACAACCCATTGTCTAACCACTATGCTACTCTCTACACCTACCTGGAACCCATATGGTTTCTTCACTGAGGAGCCCTGGTGGTGTCATGGTCACACGTCCGACTGAGATCGCAATGCTCAGCCATTTGAAAGCACCAGACCTCCCAAGCGGGGGACTCTGGCCTTTCTACTCGTGAACTGTTAGGCTTAAAAACCCACAGGGGTCACTCTGAGTCAGCTGACCCGGTAGGGATCTAAGCTGGGATGTTATCTTTGCTTCTTGCTCATTTTTATTAACTATAAGCTTTTCCAATTCATCGAAGGGAACAAAAAATGACTCAGTGGGCCGTGATTCAGTGCTTGGCCTGTTTACCAACACGTTGGAGGTTGGGACCAGTCGACCTCTCCATGACAGAAAGGTAAAGCTGTCTGTCTGCTGCTGTCAAGATGTACAACTTGGGAAAAACCCTGGGGCCCACGCCACCTACTGGGTTGCTGCAACTCCACAGCAGTGATCATCATCATCGTCTGTCCGTTTTCCTTCCTTCTTCACCCAAGCAGCAGCACTTGGCAATTTCAGTTCATCGACAACCTCACAGAAGTGTGTTTTGAGACTCATCATCTCAGCCCATCTGCAAGCCTTACAACTGCCAGCGCAGCAGGGGTTCCCAGGCTGAAATTCCATTCCCAGGTAGCTCACAGGGCAGGGCTGGTGGCTGCTGGGCTGTGTGGGCTGTGCCCACCTGCTCCCATATGGCAGCTCCCTCTCCCTCGGATGACCCATGACCGGAGCCACGCTCTGGGAGGGAGCCAGCTGCGGAGGGCAGGCGGGCTTGCTGTGAGCTGGGAGAGCTTCTCAGTTGTCTGAACAGCTCAGCCTTTCAAAGGCGGACGCATCCCGACATGGAAACGTGAAACTGCTCCCAGTCAAATAAATCAGTCCGAGGCGAGCTGGGAAAGAACGGGCAGGAGAGTGGGCAGAGCGGCAGCACCAGCCCGTCTCAGAAGGGCTGCCTTCCTCCCACAGGCACTTTGCTTCCTTGCCCCTGTTTTGAGGAGAGTTGTCTTGTTGTCTTTTTCGTTGGGTTTTTTTTGCACATTCCATGCAACCCAAGTGCCTCTTCCTGGGGCTGTGCCAGGAAGAGCCCAGAAACATTCCACATCGCTGAGCGCTCCCTGGTTCTTGAAACACCCACGGCTCAAAGCTCTCCTAAAACCGCCTGCCCTGGGCTTTAGCCTACTTCTCCGAAGGGTCTCCCTCACCCGGCGAGGTCACTTCCTTCTCTTCCACTTGACATTGAACCACGGGAGTGTCTCAGGCCATGACCCAAAGCCCTAGCTTCTGGTTTGTTTGTTTCTTTGTTTTCTTCTTCTCGGTAGATATTTATGTATATATCATTGTAAATTAGGGGTGTGTGTGTGTGTATATTTTTTACCATCAACTCTACATTCAATAGTTTAAATTAGGAATCAACAACACTCTCCCCCCAAAGTTCACTCTTCACCCACGCCTTGATGACTCTTCTCCCTGATGTGGGTCATAGCATCATTACACCCAAGCTAACAGCTGTCCGTTCATGCCTCTGCGCACCCTTGCCCTCCTCACCCCATCTTCCTTTTGACCTCCACATTGGGAGCTGGGTGACTACATCTGTCTTCATGATTTGAAACACAACCTATGACTCAGTCACTTCTACAGTTACAGTTCCAGCTCGGCCTTCTCTCCTAAGCCTCAGACCGATACTATCTAACACAGCTCAGAAATCTTGTCCCAAACATAACTCTTGATGCTTATATTCCAACACACATGCCCCCAAAAGGTCCCTTCACACACCCCTCTCTCAGCAGCACTCATCTGCCCAACAGTTCATGTGTCCCTGGGTCCTGGGGGTCACCCTTGACTCCTCCCTCTTCCCTCACCATCTAATTGATCACACAACTTCCCCTCAATCCCCACTCTATAAGAAGGTTTCCATCATCCCAGAGTGTCATTCTGGCCCAAGCCTTCTTCTAATACTCAGCTGGTTAATCTCCATGTGGCTAATCTCCCCTTTTAAAAACACCATGGATGGAACCATGCCACTCTCCTCCATAAAACACTTCAATGGCTTCCTACCGAACTTAATGAAATCCACTAGAAAACACCAGTCTGAGCACACTGCGTGCATTTATTTCCACTAATAATGCATTATTCCTCACAACTCTGCCACGATGACCTTGTTTTACAGATAAGGAAACAGACTTGGAGATTAATTCATTTGCCCAAGGTCACAGTACTAGAAGGGACTAGAAATCTAATGTTACTCTATCTTCTAGTTGCAGACACAAATTGCTAATCCCCTGCCTATCACTTAAGATGAACTGCAAACTCCCCCAACACAGCCTTAAAGGCCTCTGGCCACCTCCCCAGCATCCTGACCTTTTCGCATCTCTAGGGTTCATGGGAGGAGTCCTGGTGGTGTAACCCTAAACACTGGGCTCTTCCCACAGGTGGGCAGTTCAAACCCACCAGCTCCTCTTCAGGAGAAAGATATGGCTCCTGTAAAGCAACAGAGATAGCTCGACCTTGTCTTACAGGCACGCTGTGAGTGGGAACTGACTCGATGGCAATGAGTTTGGTTTGGGGAATGGCTCATTGGGCTCCAGGGTTCCGATGGCTTTCCAGCTCTTCTCATATCCGAATCATAGCACCCCTGGTGATACAATGGTCACAGCGGTCATCTATTAACCTCAAGGTCAGTGGTTTGAACCTACCGGGTTGTTCCAAAGGCAACGATATGGCGGTCTGCTCCTGTAAAGTGACACAACTTTGGAAACCCTCTGAGGCAGTTCTATCTGTGCTATAGGAATAGCAAAAGTATGAATGGGCCCCACAGCAAATAACACCATTTGGTTCTTTCCTGCTTCAGGTCCTTTATGTACAGAGTTCCTTCTGGCAGGGGAAAGGAAGTGGATGTTAACAAACCCAGGGACAAGGGAACAAACGACTCAAAATCAATGGAAAGGAGGGTGTAGGAAACCTGGTAGGGCTTGATCAAGGGCAATATAATCCGTGGAATTACTGAAACCCAAATGAAGACTTAGCATGATAGTGGGACAAGAGAAAAGTAAGAGGAAATAGAGGAAAGAACTAGGAGGCAAAGGGCATTTATAGAGGTCGAAATACAAGTATTACACATGTAAACACATTTTTATATGCTGTTAGGGAAATAGATCTGTGTGCATATATGTATAGGTTTAGAACTAAGGTAGCAGATGGACATTGGGCCTCTATTCAAGTACTCCCTCAATGCAAGAACACTTTGTTCTACCTGGCGTTCCATGATGCTCACCTTCCTGATGCAGTCGCTGAAGACAAAGTGGGTACATAAGCAAATGTGGTAAAGAAAGCTGATGGTGCCCGGCTATCAAAAGAGATAGCGTCTGGGGTCTTAAAGTCTTGAAGATAAACAAGCATCCATCTAGCTAAGAAGCAAAAAGCCCACATGGAAGAAGCACACCAGGCTGTATGATTATGAGGTGTCAAAGGGATCCGGTATCAGGCATCAAAGAACAAAAAAATCATATCATTGTGAATGAGGGGATGTGTGGAGTGGAGACCCAAAGCCTATCAGTGGGCAACTGGACATCCCCTTACAGAAGAGTCAACTGGACATCTCCTCACAGAAGAGTCACAGGGAGGAGACGAGCCAGTCAGGGTATAGTATAGCATTGATGAAACATACAACTTTCCTCTAGTTCTTTAGTGCTTTCTCCCCCCACTATAATGATCTCAAGTATATCTTACAAATCCAGCTAGACCAGAGGATGTAAACTGGTACAGATGAGAACTGGAAACAAAGGGAATCCAGGACAGATAAACCCTTTAGGTCCAATATGAGAGTAGCAATAACAGGAGGGAAAGGGCAAGGTAGAGTAGAGAGAGAGAACCAATCACAAGGATCTACATATAACCCCCTCCCTGGGGGAGAGACAACAGAAAAGTGGGTGGAGGGAGATGTCAGACGGTGTAAGACATGACAAAATAATAATAATTTATAAATTATCAAGCTTTCACGGGGAGGGCAGGGAAGAGGAAGGCGGGGGAAGGGGGGAATGAGGAGCTGATACCAAGGGTTCAAGTAGAAAGAAAATCTTTTGAGGATGATGATGGCAACAAATGTACAAATGTGCTTGACACAATGAATGGATGTATGGATTGTGATAAGAATTGTATAAGCCCCCAATAAAATGATTTTTTAATTAAATTTTTTTAGAAAGATGACTCTGATTGGTCCAGATCTCTGCTATGCCAAGTTAGAGAGGACCACTTCTTTGGAGAACTCAAGGTTCAATAATATCACATTGGCATTATACTCTTTTAGTGAGGGGAAACATTTTTCTTCTGTCTTGATTCTATTTCTTAATTGGGCCATAGATTAGTGGTTGACCATGTCAGAAAGCTCTACAAGTAAGTCTCTTTATTGCTGAGTAGAATAAGAAGTCAGTCTTCTTAAAAAAATAGCTTATGTATGCCAGTTTTGTTTATAATAATGGAAAACAAAGCGCTGTCAAATACCTAACAGTAAACTCTAGCTTTCCTACTATTACAACATATTTACTGAGGTTTTAGAAGCTGGTACATATCTTCCCTTCCTGAATTAAAAAAACAACTGAAATATACATACAAAAGTCAGATATTTGAAAACCAAAACATTGTCTTGGTGACAACACAAAATGGCAGCTTAGTACACACACACACACACACACACACACACACACACACTACCATCCCCTACAGCAAAGAATGGAGAAACCAAGTAATACTGAAAATCATCTGGGACCCCAGAACAGCAAACAGAAGGATGATGAGTGAAGCCAAACACTGAAGTGAAGGAAAAACTGAATGAAAACAGGAAGGGAAGAAACGTACAATCTCAGGTGCCCTGCCAGCCTGTCCAGCACAGCGTGCTCATCTTGAGACAAAGCAAGCAGCACCCTCAGGTGAGGAGCACAGAAAGGCAAGCTTGCAGAACACCCAGAAGGAGAGAGAGACACGGTGTAGAGAAACTCGGGGAAACAAGATGAGCAGAACACGAGCTGGATCTAAGGAGAGAAAATGCAGGGAAACAAGAGAGACCAGGAGATCCAGGCAGCTGTAGAGCAGGGAGGTAGCCAGAAGATAAGAACAGAAGGATTCATCTGCAGCTGTCCCAAATCCTGGGACTTGGTGGCACTGGGGAAGTGGAGGACGCCCACCACCTACTGAGACACCCATGGAATAGAATTGAGAACCCAGAAGCAAGTCTATCCACCCACGGGCAACTGATCCTTGACAAAGGGTCAACATTCACTCCACAGAGAAGGCACACGCCCCTCTAACAAAGCCTTACTCTCTATGCATCTAAGGAGAATTCTGGCTGCACTTCCTCTTCCAAGCCAGATTTGTTTGCTCTTTCAGCATCCATGGGACTTTTTACCTTCTTTGCTTGCACCATAACTAAAATGTATTAATTCTTCCATCCTTCTTGTTCAATGTCCAGTTTTCATATGCATTTGAGGCCACTGAAAATGCCATGACTTGACACCAAACTGTGTGATCATGAGGTGTCAATGGGATAAGGTACCAGGCATCTAAGATCCAGAAAAAAATCATACCCAAGGTGAGTAGGGTGGGTCATGGAGTGGAGACCCAATGCCCACCAGTAGACAATTGGATATCCTCCTACAGAGGGGTCACAGGGAAGAGATGAGCCAGTCAGAGTGCAGTATAGCACTGATGAAACACACAACTTTCCTCTAGTTCTTTGGTGCTTCCTTCTGCCCCCTACAAATCAGATTAGACCAGAACATGCACACTGCTACAGACACAAGCCCATAACACAGGGAATCCAGGATAGATACCCACCCACCCGCCCAGAGCCAACAAAGAAAGTAGACATACCAGGAGGATTTGGGGGGGGGGGGCGGAGAAAGGGAGAATCAAGCACAAGGATCGACCTGTAACCCCCTCTCAGGAGGATGAGCAACAGAAAAGTGAGTGAAGGATGATGGAGGATGAGGTAAGATATGAAAAGAATAATCTATAGCTTATCAAGGGTTTGTGAGGGAGAGTGGTCAGGGGGTGGAGGGGGAAGAAATGGGGAGCTGATATCAGGGGCTCCAGTGGGAAGAGAATGCTTTGAAAATGATGATGGCGGCATAGGAGCAAATGTGCTTGACACAATGGAGGAATGTACGGATTGTGATAAGAGATGTAAGAGCCCCAAATAAAAGTATTTAATAAAAATAAATCAATAAAAGAAAATACCGGGCTGAGCCCCGGTGGCATAGTGGTTGAGTGCAGGACTGCGGCCTACGGCCCTGGCGGTTCAAATCCAGCAGCAGCTCTCCAGGAGCAAGCCTGGGTAGCTCCCATGACCACCAGAGGGCAGTGATGCCCCCCCAAAAAACAACAACAAAAGAAAAACCAAAAAAAAAAAAAATACCTTGTCTTGAATCAGGCCCGGCTTAGTCCTCAAAGTGCATCCTTGCTCTGCATCCTTTAAAGAAGCCTTGTATAATACATTAACCAATGTAATGCATTGTTTGGTCTCTTTGCTGCTTCCATGATCATTGATTGGAGGATCCAAGTAACATGAAATCCTTGACAGTTTCGATCTTTTCTCTATTTTCCACAAATGTCACCTGTGGATTGGTCCAGTGATAAGGATTTGGGTTGGGTTAGTGACAGTCACATTAGTGAGATAGAATGTAATCTACTGGATGCCATAATACCTTGAGTCAATTTCTTTTGAGATATAAAAGAGATTAAACAAGAAATCAAAGATGAGAGGGATGCCAGCACCATCTAAGAAGAAGGCTGCAAGTGGAGTGCCTCCTTTGGACCCAGGGTCTCTGCACTCTGTCTCTCTTAGCCCCTGCAGAAGACTGATGTCAAGATATGAGGAGATCTCCAAGGAACACCAAACCCACACTTGCTGAAAGAAGATAAGGGCCTTACCCCAAGGTCCAACACAGAAAGGAATTCTTCCCCTAGAGTCAGCACCCTGCTAGCCTCTGAAATTCCCACTGCTAGTCTCTGAAATTGTGAGAGAAGGGCTTTCTGTTGGTTAAGGCTATTCCCTTACACTATTTCTGACATAACAGCCCTAGATAAGTAAAACAGAGCAGGGTTCCTTTCTAAACAGTAGGCATCTACTGCTTTTATTTTGAGACAACAGCGTCTATGTGGTTTGGGGAGGCATTTGTGAGTAGATCCACATGCTTGTATAGATGTATCTGTAGGCATATATTTGTACATGCTGCACATATGTCTGCCTGTTTAATAAACCACATAGGGGACACAGGTACAGAGGCTTCTGAGACATTTCCTAACAACTCGCAAGATTGGTGTACTATGTCAAAAAGTTGGGGAGCAGACTCTCAGAGAGCTCGGTCAGATGACAGAGAGCTAACACTTTGCATCCGAGCTTGCTGATAGCATCTGGGGTCTCAAAAGCTGTGAGGGACCATTTCAGAGCCAACCACCAGGCTCTACTTATCTGGAGCAACAGAGCAGGCAGGAAACTGAAGCCCAAAGGAGAAACTAGACCATGGAACTAAGAGCCCACGTGGTCATGACCTTTTGAGACCCAAACTAGAGGGTGCCCAGCTACCACTGCTCTGACACAATAGAAGGTCCCAGAAAGAAAGAATGAGAACTATGGAACAAAACTAAAATGCTTAAGAAACATTCATTGGCTAGAGAGAGACCCTGAAGACTAACTCCCCGAGAAACCCTTTGAACTGAGAATAGAGCTATTTCTGGAGGTCCACTTTGAGCCACGTAATAGACTGGCTTATAAAATATATAATTATCATCCATTAATAGGGTGCTCCCTTAAATAATAAAGCGTAAAGCCAAATGATCGACATTTACCAAAAAAAAAAAAAAAAAAAGACGAGGAAAGAAAGAGAAGCTTGCTGGATGAGAACAGAAGGCACAGAAAGGAAGTGGTGAGAAGGCTGACACACTGTGAAATTTGTGACCAATGTTGTGGGGGGCGGAGGGAGGTCATGTGTGCAAAAAGTGCTAAAGGGGTACCTCGCTGGTTGTGCAAATTTTCATCTGAAACCTAATAAAAGATTATGGGGTTGGGGAACTGTCTTGATTATTGGTAAGGGTAGAATAGAAAATGTGATTTTTAACCATGACCACAATAGGTTTACACTTTATCACGAAATTAAACTTATCTGCCTGATGACAGGGTTCTGTTGTTATCCATAAGGTTTTCATTAGCTGATTTTCACAAGTCCATCACCAAACCTTTCATCCTACTCTGTCGTAGTCTGGGAGCGTTAATGAAGCCTGTCCACATGGGTGGCCTCCGTGGTATTTGAAATCTTGACAGAGGACTAGCTCCCGGCATTGTAGTAACATGCAAGCCACCGAAGCATGACAGACTGACAGAAGGGAGGGTTCCATCATGGACTCAACATGCCGGCAATCTAAAAGATAGGGCAGAATGGGGCGGTGTTCTGTCCTGTTCTCCATAAAGTCTCTGTGAGTTGGAGACCACTTGACCTCAATGAACAGCGGCACCATCTGACCATAAGAAAAACTGGAGAGGGGGTGAGGGGTGGGGAGAGGAGAGCTGAAAAAACAAAGGCACTTCCACAAAGATGGAAGCTACTTGCTAACAACAGCAGACCAGAAGATAACCTCTGTAGGTAGGAGGACGGATGGGGATAGGAAATCCAAGTAGGCACGGTACAAGCCCATTTCTGCCCAAACCCAATCATGGTGGCCACCCTGAGCCTAGGGGAAGAGAGAGACCAGGAATGTGGCCTTCAGCAAATAGTTTTATACAGAGCTCCAAGACGAGTGGAAAAGAAGACTCCCAGCCTACCTGCAAGAAGCATAGGCACAACTTCAGTCAGATCATCCTTAGAAAGAGTTTGGGGCTGAGCCCCGGTGGCGTAGTAGTTGAGTGTGGGACTGTAGCCCATTGGGTTGGCGGTTCAAATCCAACAGCAGCTGTCCAGGAGCAAGGCTGGGCCTCCCACTCCCACTAGAGGATAGTGATGTACCCCCCAAAAAAGGAGTAGAAAGAGTTGGACTATGTTTTCAATGAAAATGAAAAATATATTGATGACCTGTAAATGTCTTCAAACAGTCATTAAATGAAAAAACATACTTTATTGAAAAATCATGTTCTCCTTTTTAACCCACAAGAATATATATCTATATGCAGTTGATTTGTGCTTCCTTCACATCCACAAATGACAAGGTCTTCGTAAAACATTAAATCTAAAATTCTTACAAACATGATCATGTTGAAGAGAATTTTCTCTTCTTCTGCAAGCACTCCGTAGGCAGAGAGACATAAAAAAACGTCTCTAAAGGAGAGTGGCTGAGCGGGTTTTTTTTTTTAAGACGTTAATCCAGTTCAGAAAGCTGGTCATGAAAGCCTGTCCCCTTAGCGGGAGTTGCAAAATCTTCAAAGCAGCATCGCCGGAGAGTTGATTCAAACACCCGCACTTGCCGTGCAAGCCTCCTGGCCTCCTTCCAGCCTCCCTGGGACGCGGTGTCCACATGCCCAGGCGGGCTGCCAAGGCGATGCCCGGAAAGGAGAGTTTCACATAGGGGTGTCAGTGTGGGAGCTACCTGCACGCCCACTCAGGCATTAAACGACACCCCTTCCCACACCACTCTGTGACCGAAACTGGGAGAAGGAATCTTCTAGATCTGGTGCAACCGAATCTCTCTAGAGAGGAACCAACAACACAAGTCCTGCCGCAGGAACAGAGCACTCACCCGTGGAGGTGCAGCTGTGAGCTATTCGCATGGCCTGCCCAACACAACTGGGGTCGCCTCTCTTGCCCTAACTCAAAAACACAGGTGGGCATCAAAGGCCAGGTAGAGACTAAAGGAACCTTTGAGGCTCTCACCCTGAGACACCCTTTAAATTTTGAACTGAAACTACTCCTCCAGGATACCATTCAGCTAAATAATGGAAGGGCTCGTGAAATATACGGTGTCATTGTGATTGCTGTTCCCCTGTTTAAAAAAAAAAGTCATCTTTTTGAGACCAAATAATGACCATTTCCTCAAAGATGAAAAGATCGGCAGGGCTGGATGAATGGGAGGGGACCCGCCAGACTAGAAAGACGAGCAGGGTGACACAGCCACCCATGTCCCCAGGTCAGCACGTTGACAGACTGTGCATGGGGAACGACTTTGCTGTGGAAATTTTCACCAAGAAACCAATGAAGCGTTTAAAAACAAAAAACAGGGGCTGAGCCCCGGTGACGTAGTGGTTGTGCGTGGGACTGCGGCCCACTGGGATGGAGGTTCAATTCCCGCTCACAGGAGCAAAGGCTGGGCCTCCTACTCCCACCACCAGGGCAGTGATGCCTGAAAAAAAAACAGACAAAAAAAAAAAAAAACAGGACCAGAACTGCCCTGATTTCCCGTGATTCTTCAACGTCTTGCTGTCCATATCGTCTCATGTTGGTATAATAAATTGAATGGAAAATTCATTCTGGAAATTAGCGACTCCGTTGATGCCAAATCTAGAAAGAGAAGAAAGCGGGCACTCTCGCACATGCAGCAGCGCGCGCACACAGAGGGGCTTGAACGAGCTCCATAATTTGTTCACACAGGCCCAAATTGCTCAACGTGGCACTTCACCTGGCTGCTATTGACATATTAATTGTACCCGGTTGTTTTTAAACCATTCCAACTGTCCTCCTCTCTCTTTAAGCAGAATAGATTTCTACACACAGGTCCTCAAAACAAGGTGGTTGAGCCAGCCCTGTGAGCCTGGGGGCAGGCAGAATCTCAACTCGGAGGATGAGCCTGAAAGATGAATGTGACAGCTGGGCGATGACGGCTAGGTGACTGAAGGGAAAACTCCTGGAAAAATTGAAAGGGAATACATCTTTCATTAGGCTGAATTGTATTTGGGGGGTGATAGGGTACCTCAAGATTGAGGACTATTTTTTTAAAAACTGGATTTAGGTACAAATTTCTATCTGCCATTCACTGTGAAGCCGTGGCATGGCTAGGGGTGGTGTCAGCTAGTGCCGTAACCAAGGGTGCACACACCTCCCAGGGCTTCTTGAGTCAGACCATGCAGGCTGCTTAGGAATGATCATTATCCATTCTAATCACAAGACAAACAGGCGACTAATATAGTTGTACAGTTTTAAAGTAACATTTCTGAGATAATATCAATATAAGCAACAAAATTATTTTGCAGTATTTTTCTATTTTTTCATCTACAAGTTACAACATTATTAACTAGGCAACAGCCTTCTTAAATTTCTTTCCTTCTCTTCCATGAAAGATAGCTCCATATTTGTGTGTGTGTGTGTGTGTGTGTGTGTCCAAAATGGGTTTATTAGAATGGCTTGCCACACATCTTCATTCGGGGTCTTTCAGTGCTGCTTCCGTCTGAAGGAGCATCCTTCTGGAAGCCTGGCTTTTCCTCCTGTAGGCTGACAGAGGACAGTAAAGCAGCCAAGACACAAGACTACATGACTGAAGACCATGGTGACTTCGTAGAAGCTTGGGCACTTGACATCCATGTAGTAGGAGTTGGGGCTCTGCACCAAGCATTTCTTCTTGTGTTTCCATTTCTCCTCTTCAGGAGCAAGACAGAGGAGATCCTTTGTGAGAGGCATGATCACCATGGAGACCGTCAGCGAGGGGAAGGTGACAGCTTCATATTTTAATCTGTAGGGGCTCAAAATACAAATTGTCACAATATGATAGCTAAAAATGCCAGAAATCTTGGCAAAATCAATCACTCTAAATGTAACCTGCTCTTTTACAACCAAATATGTCTTAAGGTCTGGTTCTTGGGTTTGGAGGTTGACGATCATGATTTCATGAGATGTTCAGTTAATTGTTTAGTTTCTGTGTTCTGCCTAGTTTGTAAAATGGTTACCAGGGCGTCTGGCATTTTAAAATCTTGCAGCCTGCCATCCAAGGCACAGTAATTGGTCTCTCTTCCCCTGGAACACATGTTACAAGGAGGAGGAGGATATGGAATGTATGCTTAATTGACTCCACAAACAATGACTTCCTCTGCCATGACACCAGAAGAACTGGATGGTGCCTGTTCACCCTTACTGAATCATTTCATTAAGGGTTCCAAAGAAGAATCCTGTTGGACAGAGAATAGAAGTTGAAATACATATGGACTCAAGACTTTCTGGAGCCAGAGAGCATAGATGAACCCATGAAATTATTGCCATGAGATAATCTTGAACTTTATACTAAAAAATATCCCCTAAAGCAGGGGTCCTCAAACTTTTTAAACATCAAGTCAGTTCACTGTCCCTCAGACCATTGGAGGGCTAGACTATAGTTTTTTTTAAAAAAAAAACCTTTAAAAGAAACACCTTTAAACAAATTTACTGCAGTCCTAGGATGAGTCAACTGCTTAAGCAGGACAGGCAGCAGTGGCAAAAACACCCAGGGGGCCAGATGAATATCCTTGGCAGACTGCATGTGGCCTGTGGGCCGTAATTTGAGGACCCCTTAAAGTTTTCTTAAAATAGAAGAGAATCTTAGTTTACACTGTTAAAAAAAAAGTGACCTTAAGAATGATATAACATATTTTTTTGGTATATCATAAGACACAGGAAAACAAGAAAAAACTATTCTGCATCAAATAGTACCAGTATACTAAAATGTTTATTAAAATAAAGCAAAATACGGTACTATTGAACAGGGTAAACTCAACCATGGTGTTAAGAACCATCATCACTTTCATTAACAAATGAGGGGAGGTGTGCACTGTGCCGATCATGTGACCTGACTGACACTGAGACTCCAGGAAGCGGGACTTTCCCCGAACACACAGCAATCCACAGCCCGCAAACAGCAGTGGACAGTCAGCGGACATGTGGGGTCATAAACAAATGTTCTGCGGTACCACACCTTTGGACCAGAAGATGAACCCTCATTTTTCTCCCACTTTGGGGGGGGAAAAAGTGCTTCCTACAGTCTGACAAATAAGGTATTTTTAAAGAACTCTCCCTCTCTGCCAAAATAATAATAATAAATGATCAAGGATTCATGAAGGAGGAGGAGCATGGAGGGAGAGGAAAAAATGAGGAGCTAATACCAAGGGCTTAAATAAAAAGAAAATGTTTTGAGAATTATGATGACAAAAAATGTACACATGTGCTTTGCATATAATGTGTGGATGTATGAATTGTGATGAGTTGTATGAGCCCCCAATAAAATGATTTTAAAAAAAGAACTCTCTGGGATCAAACTGACCTAGTCAATCAAGGGATTGAACAGGAACTGTGGTGCCCCACAGGTCATGCTAATGAGGTCATGCTAATGAGGTCATGCTAATGAGGAAGGAACAACTCAGAGTGGGAGGGAGAGGTGGTTGTACATCTCAAAAAGTACCATCAATGTCACTGAGTTGCACACACAGAAGCTGTTGGATTTTTGTATGGTTTGGTTTGTATATTCTCCAAAACAACAAAATAAATAAAATTAAAGGAAAAAAATAACCCCTGTATATTCTAAAAACAAACAAACAAAATGAACAGGAACAAAAACAATGTAACTGGGGAATAATGATGGCTCCGTTTGGTTCATAAAGTGAATTAGCTCACAGCATTTGCCTCTAGGTCTACTGGTACTTGTAAGGTAAGCTTACAACGTTGTTTTTGTTGGAATAAGAAAAAATAACAAAATTCTGCTGAAACACTGCACAAAAATATCCTTTGGGTACCACTCCTTCTGACAGCGTCCCCAGTGCTGTCTGCAGTCCCCACACTCCCTTGACATCCTTCCTTGTCAGGGTTTTGTTTTTGTTTTTTCCTAGTGAAGGTTCTCAAACCCTTTCTGGAAGCTTTCATTTCCCCCCTGAAAATGTAGCTAACACACCCAGCAAAAGGAGTCTGTGGGAGTTAAATAAGAGCCTGTGTACAAAAGTGCCTGCCACAGTACTGTGGTTTCTAGGTGCCCATGGGGGTGATCTTGAATGGGGCTGTCAGTGTCATTCATAGCCTTCTGCAAACTGGGTGCTCTGAAATTAAGCTCCAATACAATTCCCTCCTAATAAAATCTTGGATTATATGATTTACAATCTTTGGATCACAAAAGCTGGTGTACTTCATCTTGATGTACTTAGCTGACACTTAACTTAAATGGAGGTTTATTTTAAGAAAAACCTCTCAGAACCAAGATGCTATTCTTTCTGAAAACTGGGCACCATCTGATTTCTTCACCACACTTTGCTATACTGCTGTACTGCAGTGGTTCTCAACCCTCCAGATGACACAACCCTTTAATACAGTTCCTCATGTTGTGGTGACCCCAACCATAGAATTATTTTCATTGCTACTTCATAACTGTAATTTTGCTACTGTTGTGAATTTTAATGTAAATATCTGACCTGCGGGATGTATTTTCATTGTTCCTAATTAAAGCATATAATTATTCACAAGACAATATGTAATTGTATATTGTGAAATATTTATGTTTTCCTATGGTCTTAGGAGACTCTGATCAAAGAGTCATTTGACCCCAAAGGGTCAAATCCACAGGTTGAGAACTGCAGCTGTAGTGCCCATATGTTCAATGATTACTTTATAAAGACAAGTGGAGAGTAGGGCTAATCATCTTAAATGAGGGCTTACAATTATGTATGAGATAGATAGATAGATATTTCTCCCCTCACATGTCTATGCATATGTGTGTACATATACATACACATACATATCCCTGCTCCATTTTGCTGTTGTTACAGTGAGGTCCATCAAGTCCGTTCCACCTATAGAAACTGTGTCCGGGTAGGCTAGAGAAACAAATTCATAGACTCCCGTATGTGTCTAAGAAAGAGGTTTATATACAAGAGCAGTTGGACATTGAGGAAACATCCCAGCCCAGTCCAAAATCATAAGTTCGATATTAGCCCATATGGCCTAGACCAATCTATAAAGTCCTCTTCAGACTCACGAAGCACATGCAATGACGCCAGGACAATCACAGGCCAGTTGGTGCAGAGCTTTATGTATCCAGTGGTGGTAGAAGCATCTTAGCACTGGCAGGGGTCTCTCTGTGGCTTCTCAAGCATCTCAACATTGACAGGAGTCTCTGTGGTTTTTCCAGCTTCTCAGGTCTGGTTCCATCAGGGTAAGCTCATGTGGCTTCTCCTCCTGAATGTCTCACAGGGAGTCATCCTTGTGTCTTGTCAGTAGAGCATCTCCAAGGGTCTGAGTATTGAGTCTCTCACTGCCCAGGAGAAATATGACCAGGTTTCCCAGAATTCTCAGGAGAAAGCCATGTCCACACAGAGGTCTCATTGGCTATCTCCAGATTGACAGACTAGACTCCACCCCTACACTCTTAATTCTCAAATTGACACCAGATTAGGTGCCTGACACAGAAACCCTATGCACAATAGAATCTCTGTGGGGCCTTGGTAATTCTAATAGTAGTATGATTCACTTTAGTGGCCTCATTATCAATTCTTTGAGAGATAATATGAGTAGCTTCCAAAAGGCGTTTGGTAATTATAATAGTATTGTTAAACTACGCAATGGTATAGCATAGTGGTTCTCAATTCCCCGTTTTGGGGGTGGCCTAATGACCCTTTCACAGGGGCCACCTGATTCATCACAGAAGAAAAATGACAGTTATGAAGTAGCAACGAAAATAATTTATGGGTAGGGTGTGTCACCACAATATGAGGAACTGTATTAAAGGGTCGCAGCATTAGGAAGGTTGAGAACCACTGATATAGAATGTAAAATACTACTGACATGAGGAGACTGCTCATATATGGGAATGCTTTTTAGACTGATACACATGGGATGTTCACTGATACATATCAAAAAATCCACGTGTCTGCAACCTGTTTAAGAAAATAATGAAGGTTGGCAGCAGGTGGGGGGGGGAGGCATGGAGAAAGGGTTAAAAAACGAGCTGATACCAAAGGCTCAAGTATAACGCAAATGTTTTCAGAATGACAATGGCAACAGATATACAAATGTGCTTGACATAGTGGATGGATGGATTGTGAGAGTTGTAGGAGTCCCCAATAAAACGATTTTTTTTAAAAAAGAAAGGAATGAAGGTTATACATAGGGCACCAAATTCAATAATACTCATTCACTACAACAGAACTATGTTTGCAAACTAAAGACATAACAAGTTAAGAAGATATGACAGACGCAACTATAGGGTACTCTGAAATTGCCTGTTTGGGGGTAATCACCAAAGTAGGAGGCTTAAACCAAAGCCCAGTCACTTCCAATCCACCCCCTGAGGTAGCAGTCGTTCTGGGAGACTCCGTTTCTCTTTCTGAAATAGAAGTCCGATTACCACCTCCAGCTCCTCGCATCTAGGAAGCATTGTGAAAGCACTTCTCCCACACAGGTACATTCATTTCCGGCAGCCCGTGATACCTCCTTTACCAAGGCCATCATGCCAAGGCCCCCAATCTTCCTTGGGCTGCCTTATTCATTGCCCAGTTTTTACATTCACATGAGACCATTGAAAATACAAGGGCTTCCGTGAAGCGCATCCTCAACATGCTATCTTTGCTTTATAAATAGATGGAAGGGCTGAGCCCCTTGGCGTAGTGGTTGCGCAGGGGACTGCGGCCCACTGGCTTTGGCGGTTCAAATCCAGCGGCAGCTCTCCAGAAGCAAGGCTGGGTAGCTCCCACAACTACCAGAGGGCAGTGATGCCCCCCGCCCCCTAAAAAATAGATGGAATCCTCTAAAGTCTGCTAAGTAGTCATTCACAACCCTACTGAAACTCACACATTTCTAGCCAAACGCCCTGCCAGGGAGTGTATGCAAACTCCCAGAAATCTTATCGATCCACATAGAACTGTCCCAACTAGGGGCTTCCTAAACTGTAACTCTTTGCAGGAGGGAAAAACTTCAGCTTTGTCTTGTGGAGCAGCTGGTGGCTTTGAACAGCTGTTGGCAGTTAGTCGCCAAATCATGTAACCCACTAGGCCCCGTGGGGAGGTGGGGGGCTTCTGCCATTTCTAAGAAACTGTTTGATGATCTCAACGCATGATAAACCCAAGCCAATCCCGCGGTCCCTGAGTCTATTCTGATTCATCGTGACCTTATAGGCCAGAGTAGAACTGTTCTTTGGAGTTTCTGACCCTGTAAATCTTTACAGGAGCAGAGTGACGTAGCGTGCTCCCTTGGAGCAGCTGCTGGGTTTGAACTTCTGACCTTGCCATCAGCAGCCTGATCTCTAACCCGCAGTACCACAGAAGCTTCCTCAAGTCATAATGGGCCTTTCGGAAATACTTAGATGGAGCCACTACCCATGAACGTGATGCCTTAGGGAAATCTGTGATTTAACAACTAACCATTTCATTGAGCAGAAGGAGTCCCTAGGTAGAGCAAGAGGTTAAGTGCTTGGTAACTAAGGAAAGGTGGATGGTTCAAATCCATCCAAAGGTGCCTCAGAAGACCTGGTGATCTCCTTACCAAAAACGGCACCACTGAAGACCCTGAGGGGCACCGTTCTCCTCTGGCTCACCTGGGAACAGACTTCACAGCAGCTGGCTGAGATTGGGTTTAATTCACCAGGGCTCTGAGCAACTGACAGATGGTTAGCAGAAATGTATGTCAGGAAGCAGAATGCAGAGACTGCTTCCCTCCGTAGCTCAGCAGAAACCTCTCCTCTGACCCTGTTGTAGACTCCCAGATCTCCCAGGCTCCAGGAAATACCAGGAGCTGAGCTATGGTTAGCACTGTGCCTTCTGGATTCCGGCGGAGAGCCAGACCACCATCTCAGGACCTCATGCTCGGCCCCGTAGGAGCAATACAAGCTGGAGCCAGCCAATTGCCAAAAAACTGTGAAGTGCTCTCTCAGTGTCAAGCACTATGTTTAAAGCCTCCCATGGATGAGGGAATTTCATCGTCAGTTTCCCCCTATATAAGGAAAGGAAAGTCTACTTCACAGGTTAGGTTGTCAGGCACAAACTGATACATCCTTAATATTTGTGTTCTGTCTGCAGCTGCCTGGTCGCTTTTTAAAAAGCACTAGCAGGGAGTAAGAAGATAGAGCAACCTGGCAGCACACAGAGTGGCTTCCTGGGGGTGGGGGGGGGGGGACACTAGAAAGCTCCAGGAGGCGGTTCCACTCTTACCTGGAGGCGGAATCAGCTCTGCAGCGCACAGCAAAAACAACGTGATGAGAATCCTTCTCCTTCTCAGGAACCCATGGGATTTGGTCCCAGAGACCCCAGGTCTGTACACAAAACTTGGTGTTATGTCAAGATGGAGTATGACTCCATCGACTCACTAAATGAAACATAATATCCTCATTCCAGAACTGCCAAACCACTGAGAGTCATGGCCCAGCTGAGTGGACACAGAGCTTTACTGATCCCAACCAGAGCTATTCTTACTTCACGCCCCCATGGTCCTTTCTGTCAAATATACATTATTTAAGACACAAAATGCTTTTTTTTGATTCGCTATTTTATAAAAATATGGAACGCTTCACACATTTGCGTGTCATCCTTGCGAAAGGGCCATGCTCATCTTCTCTGTGTCGTTCCAATTTTAGTATCTGTGCCGCTGAAGCAAGGACAAGACACAAACTACTTGTTCGGCAGATTTTTCAGTATTTTCATAAATGTGAAATGTTACCGTATGAGATAGTCAATGAGTGAGGAGTAAACGCTGTAGTGTAATGGACTCTCCCAGGGAAGTCAAGTCAATTTAGCTGAAGGGCAAATCCCTGCTGAGAGACCTAACACATGTCAGTTGGTTCTACACATGCTAACTTATCCTAGCTCAGTAAGACTTTGACACATATTAGTTGCTCAATAAATATTCTCTGTGCTGAAACATACATAGTTTTACCATCGCACCAGGAGCTACATTAAAAACAGCTGTCCTACTTCAAAGGTGTCCCTGGGTGGTATAAACTGTTAACACACTCACACTCAGTTGCTAATTGAGAAGTTGGAGGTTCGAGTCAACCCAGAGACAACTTAGAAAAAAGGCTTGGCAATCTACTTCCAAAAAGTCATCCATTAAAAGATATCAGACATGAGGTATTGGTGGAATCAAGTATCACGAATCTCAGATCAAGAATAAAACCATACCCAAGATGAATGGGGGTGGGGTGGAGAATGGAGGGGAGTGGAGACTCAAAGCCTATTTATAGACAATTGTACATCACTCTCGCAGAGGGCTCACAGGGAGGAGATGAGCCAGTCAGGGTGCAGTACAGTACTGATGAAATACATAACTTTTCTCTAGCTCTTTGGTGCTTCCTTCCCCCCTACTATCATGACCTCAATTCTACCTTACAACTCAGATGCACACTGTTTCATGTACACTGCTGCAGATAGCCCAAAACACAGGGGATCCAGCATAGATAAACCCCTCATGGCCAACAAGGAGAGGAGAGATACCAGGAAGATTGGAGGAGAGTAGGGGGGAAAAGGAGGAACTGATCACAAGGATCAATCTAGAACCCCTTGGGGTGAGGGGGTAAATAATGGGAAATTGAGTGAGGGGTGATGGAGGATGAGGTGAGATATGGAAAAAATAATCCATAACTTATCAAGGCTTCATGAAAGAAGAAGAACAAGAGAAGGAGGTTGAAAAAATGGGGCTCAGGTGGGAAGAGAGTGCTTTGAAAATGATGAGGGCAACATATGTGCAAATGTGCTTGACACATTGGAGGAATGTATGGATTGTTATAAGAGATGTAAGAGCTCCCAATAAAAGTATTTTTTAAAAGGATGTTGGACAATGTAAGACATGAAAAAACAATAAAAATTTATTGATTATCAAGGGTTCATGTGGGAGGGGTGGTGGGGAGGGAGGGGATAAAATGAGGAGCTGACACCAAGGAGACAAGTAGAAAGAAAATGTTTTGAGAATGATGATGGCAACAAATGTACAAATGTGCACTACACAACAGATGTATGTATGGATTGTGATAAGAGTTGTAAAAGCCCCCAATAAAATGATAAAATGATTTTTTAAATTAACAAACACAAACAAAACAAGAAAGAAAAAAAAAACAATAGTTCCAGGTCTGTCTCTTGACCTTTATGTATGTTTTCCCATTATGTCTGATGGTAAGAAGGGCTAGTAGATGAGGATTTGCAGAATGCTAGCAGGACAAATAACTCTATCTTGGGAGAAGGACAGCCAGCATTCTCCTTAGAAGCGAAGATGGCAAGACTGTCTCCTGTATCTTGAGCATCTTTTCAGAAGTCCTCAGTTCCTGGACTAGGACATCGTGCTTGGTAAATGAGAGCGAGCCCAGGGGACGCTGTGGGTGGACCTCTATTGTGGTCCATGGTTCCAACCCGCCAACCACTCACACCGAAGAGGAAAGACGAACAGTCTGCCACCATGAAGTGTCACTGTACGTCGGAATGGCCGTGACAGCAGTGGGTAAAGCCAGACGAAGAAGAAGTCGGCCTTCTTTGGGGGTTTGGCGAGATAGGCTGGCACGATGCCTCCAAAAATGGGTTCACGCACAGCAGCACTGTGTAGAGCAGGCGCGATGAGCGGGGACTGATTTGACAACACCTAAGAACAGAAAGGAGCTCTGGAGGCTCAGCGGTTACACACTGGGCTCTGATCCCCGTGGTCGGCAGTTCGAAGCCCCCGGCAGCTCTGCAGGAGGACTGAGCCTTCTACTCCCGAAAACTTTCTCGGGAACCCATTGGAGAGCAGTAGCTACGAGCCAGCATTGACTCAATGGGGTGAGTTTGGTTTTAACAACAGGAGATAAGGATGGATTATCTCAGCAGAAGAGCCTACTCGCGTCCTCGGAATCCAATTGTACAGTTCACAGAGATCACAGGTTAGAAAAAATCTTTGTTCAAAACAGGGAGGTTCAAAACAACCGGGACAGTGGTTGCCTGAGGGGAGGTTGACTGGAAAAGCAAATGATGCAACTTGCTGGGGACGTAGAGATCCCCGTGGTGATAGGGCTTAAGCCACAGGAGTGTCTCTTTGTCAAACAGGTACCACTAAGATCTGTGCATTTCCACATGTGTACATTTCACACTCAAAATAATAATATCATTGAGGGGAGGGGCATGGGAGGATGAGGCAGGTGATATAAGAATGTCAGAATGTGGCCGCTGCATGGGGGTTCATGATACTATTTGGTTTACTTGGTTCAGAAAGTTCCATGATAAAAAGCTAATGAATGGGGCTGAGCCCTGGTGGCATAAGTGGTTGAGTGTAGGACTGCGGTCCATGGGCTTGGCGGTTCAAATCCAGGTGGTTCTTGGGTGGCTTCCACAACCACCAGAGGGCAGTGATGCCCCCCCCTAAAAAAAGCTAATGAATGTTGTTGTCAGGAGTAGAGGAAGTGAGAGGCAGTGTGATGAAAACCAGAATAGTCATAAGGCAGCACCAAAAAGCAACTCTTTTTACTTTGAGGGGAAAGAGACCAAAAATGCTCAGAGGAAGGGAAGTCCTTTATCTCCTACACTTTTCTTGTTAAATTTAATCCTGTGTACTGCTTTCTTTTTTCTTTTATGATTTGGGTCTTTTTCCATTGAATTTTCCAACTGTATAAAAGAAAGCTTGAGAAAAAAAAAAGTTTGTACCTTAATTTACCTACACAGGACACTGTCTTGATCATTATGAACAAGCCTGGGGGAGGGTAGAAGGTTAAGTTTGGGGAACATGTCCCAGACCCACCCTGTTCACACCCAGTGGGAAACTTCAGAGGAGAGAGACCTGTGGTCCCAGCAAATGTTGCTTAAGAAGTTGCCACATGAATATTTTTGTGTTCCCAGAAATGGTTCCCATCAAACAAACAAAAAAAATGGACATGGAAGTAGGGTGCTGAATGCCTGCATGTGTAGATAGATGGGGTTGACAGGACAAGGCCTGCAGACTCATGGAAATTAGCAGTAATGAGACATAAACAGCCAAACCTCAAAATAACATCTCTGGCCTTTAGAATCAACACAGCTCTCCTGTCAGCCTGCACCTGGCCTGTCCGGCTGGGTCCAGGAGCCAGTGGGGTTTGAGGTCCCTTTTAACAGCTGCCAAGAGCACATTACTCATGGCCGGGATGCTGGCCTTTTATGTTGCCACAAGTGGCTCAGCCGTTGTTTAGGTCTGGCTAAGTCCATTGACGGTTTTCCCAGAGCTGGGGGCTTTGCACTCTGATTCTTCTAGCAGCTTCAGTTTGTCCACATGATACCAGTGTACACTGAGCAAGCTCCCCCCAGGCTCCTGTGCTGGCTGACAGCGGGGCTCATCCTTGGGTCCCCTGGAGAAGGAGGGCAAGAGGCTGCCACTGGAACAGCAGAGGACTATCACCTCACTCCAAGAAACGGTTTGATCTGTCTGAGTTCCTCACACACAGTACATAGTCTCGTGAACACAGAAAGCGCCCACCCAGAGTACTTGTGTGAAATGGGGGGAGGGGGCAGCCTTATTGTAATATCAGTGTTTGAAACACATAATTGGAATGAGTTGTTTGGGTGAGAGGATGGTGGGAGGGTATGAAGGGAAAAGGGTTTTCAAGTACCCTCTCAAGTTTGTAGTGTCCTTTCTGAGGACATGTCTCTAGACCACATACGATCGGTCAAGTGGAAAACCAAAAACTCACTGCCATCAAGTGGCTTCCAATTCACAGCAATCCTGTCGGACAGGGTAGAACTAGCCCCTATGACTTTCCAAGTCTGTAACTCTTTACAGAAATCCCATCTCTCTCCCGAGGAGCAGCGGGTGGTTTTGAACTGTTGACCCTTGGAGTTAGCAGGCCAACACTTAACCACTACGCAGGTTAGAAAACATAAGGAAAATCCTCAGTGACCTGGATTGACATGAGAGTCAAACTAATGTCACCGCCAATGAAGAGGTTGTGGGACCAGCCAACGTTCACACAAAGTTCTACACCAAGTCCCCATGAGCTGGGGCCCACGCAACAGCAGTTACTGACAGATCAGTGGGGCCTGCTAGGAGGGAAATGGGGGTTCGATCCAGATGGGGTCATTATTAGTTGATGACCATCAACTCATTTTAGTTTACTTTATATAGCATACTACTTTTTACATCATATTTTATGGTTGCTTATTTTCCCTGTTTAAAACAAACTCCCTGGCTGAGCCCCGGTGGCGTAGTGGTTGTGCACGGGACTGCGGCCCACTGGGATGGAGGTTCAATTCCAGCAGCGGCTCCACAGACGCAAAGGCTGGGGCTCCTACTCCCACCACCAGAGGGCAGTGATGCTCCCCCCCCAAAAAAAAACAATAAAACAAACTCACCCCCATCAAGTAGATGCTAAGTCATAGTGACCCCGCCAGACAGGGTAGAACTGCCCTGAGACTGTCACCACTTCTGGGAGTAAAAAGATCCCTCTTTCTCCCATTTTCCCTGATGGGTTTTACATTTCCCAAGAGTGGCAGTTGTATCTGTCTTATTCACTGCTGTATCTTCAGGGCTTGCTCCAAAGAAGACCCGTCAAGAACTCTTTGTTGAATCAATTACTATGTTGACTCTTCCCTGGTCAAGGGGCTCCAGCCTGGGAGAACCTGGAGGCATTTAAAACTGTGCTTGTTTACTTGAGGGTGACGTTGTCAGCGATGTGACCAGAAGCCATTCGCAGCCCCTTTCCACCTCCCTCCCTCCCTCTGCAGATGGTGGAGAGTCTCCATGTCACATCATTCTGGCAGTCAAATGTTAGAGGGAGTTTATTGGGATAGTCCTGGGAAAGACATTTTACTTCTTGATGAAAAAGTCAGGCAAAAGTAGGGCCTTTGCTGGTGCTCCACTCCTCTCTTCTTCTCGTTGTGCATGTGGACTATAACGCCGGTTTCTATGTAGCCATCTTGCAACAAGCAGCAGTCACAAGCCTTAAGAGAAAACCCACATCAGTAAGAATCGCAGAGCCAAAGCATAAAAAAACATCAGGCTCAGCTGAGCCCCAGTAGCGTAGTGGTTGAGTGCGGGACTACAGCCAACTGGCTTGGTGGTTCAAATCCAGCAGCAGCAAGGCTGGGCCTCCCACTCCTACCAGAGGGCAGTGATGCCTAATAAAAAAAATTTTTTTAAACATCAGGGTCCAGGATGTATCCAGGAGTCACGGAATAATGTGGCTGGAACCCTCCACATGCAGCCTTCTTGTTAAGGGAGATCACATAAACAACTGTAATGTTTAGAACAAGGAGCCCTGGTGATGCGATGGTTAAGCATTCTGTTGTTTACCCAAAGTTTACTGCTTCAAATCCACCCAGCATTTCCATGGGAGAAAAGACCTGGTGACCTTGCCCTTCAAGATTACACACTAAGACGTCCTATGGGACAGTGCTCTGTCATGTAGGATCTTAATGGGTTGGAACTCAACCTTGCATGTAAGCAATGGTCAGTCTTTAAGCAGTCCAGTCCTTGGCTTTCTTCTCACTGGTGATACTGAGCTTCTCCATCATTTCTTCTTCTTTTTAATCCACTTATTGGGGGCTCTCTTTTTTTGGCATTAAAAAAAATCATTTTATTGGGGTCTCTTACAGTTCTTATCACAATCCATTGTGTCAAGTATATTTGTACATATGTAGCCATCATCATTGAAAAATATTTTTTTCCTACTTGAGCCCTTGGTATCGGCTCATTTCCCCCCTCCACTGCTTTCCCTCCCTCACGAAACCTTGATAATTTACAAAATATTGATTCATGTCTTACACTGACCAAAGTGTCCCTTCACGCACTTTTCTGTTGTCCATCCCCCTGGGAGGGGGCTATATGTCGATCAGTTCCCCCTTTCTGCCCCCACTTTACTCTTACCCTCTTGCCATCATTACTCTCATTATTGGTCCTGACGGGGTCATCTGTTCTGGATTCTCCATGTTTCAAGCTCTTATCTGTACGAGTGTGCATGCTCTAGAATTAGGGTTATGATAGTGTGGGGGAGAAAGCATTAAAGAACTGGAGGAAAAGTGTATGTTTTGTCTGTGCGATACTGCACCCTGATTGCCTCCTCTTCTCCATCATTTCTTTCCAAAGATGCAGTCCATTTAAATCCTATGTATTGTATCTGGTGAGTTCTGCGTGTGTAGTGATCACCTATGCTATTGAAAAAAAGATATTCATTAGTCTTGCAAAATTCCATCCTGTGATTTCCAGTGTGGTTTCTATGCCCAAGGTCATTTTGTTCCAACTACTAATCCTTCTCTTTGTTTCCAACTTCCTCATTCTACTAATCAGAAATTATCAATGCATTTTGATTATATGCTGAATCCATTTTGAGACAGAAGAAAATAGTAGAAATATGCTATTTCTTCATCTCTGGTGAATTCATCTCTGGTCATTGGTGAGTAGATTTGCATGCTGGCCATACTAACTTCTCTTGTAGAAGCATGGATATTATACTATAACTGATTATACTTAAGGAAAGATGGATTTTATTTAAACATTTTATTGGGGGCTCATATAATTCATCAAAATCCATACATACCCCACCAATAAAATGATTTGTTTAAAAAAGGAGGGCAAGGAGGAGCTTATACCAAGGTCTCATGTAGAAAACATTTGCAAATGAAGATGGCAACATGTGTACAAATATGCTTGATACAAATGATGTATTGAATGTTATAAGAACTGTTAGAGCCCCCAATAAAATCATTGGGGGGAAAATCCATACATACATCCTTTGTATGTCAAGCACATTTGTATATTTATTGCTAACATCAGTCTCAAAATATTTGCTTGCTAGTTACACCCTTGGTATTAACTCCTCATTTCCCCCCCCTCTCTTATGGACCCTTGATAATCTATAAATTATTGTTATTTTGTCGTATCTTATACTGTCTGATGTCTCCCTTTACCCACTTCCCTCCTCCCCAGGGAGGAGGTTAACTGTAGATCCTTTTCATTGATCTCCCCTTCCTACCCCACCTTCCTTCCACCCTCCCGTATCGCCACTCTCACCACTGGTGCTGATGGATTCATCTGTCCTGGATTCCCTGTATTTCCAATTCCTATCTGAACCAGTGTACACCCTCTGGTCTAGCCGGATTTGTAAGATAGAATTGGGATTATGATAGTTGGGGATGGGGGTGGGGTGAGGAGGAAGCATTGAAGAACTAGAGGAAAGTTGTACGTTTCATCATTGCTACACTGCATATTGACTGGCTCGTCTCCTCCCTGCGACCCTTCTGTAAGGGGATGTCTTGTTACTTGGACTTTGGTCCTGCCCCTGATTTACAATGGTATAATTTTTAGTTCTTTGATGCCTGATACCGCATCCCTTCGACCCCTGGTGGTCACACAGACTGGTGTGCTTCCTCCATGTGGACTTTGTTGCTTCTGAGTCAGATGGCTGCTTGTTTACTGTCAAGCCTTTAAGAACCCAGATGCTATATCTTTTGATAGCCAGACACCATCAGCTTTCTTCACCATTTTTGCTTATGCACACATTTGTCTTCAGCAATCATGTCGGGAAGGTGAGCATCAAGGAATGCCAATTTAATAGAATAAAGTGTTCTTGCATTGAGGAAGTACTTGAGTGGAGACCCGATGTTCATCTCCTGCCTTAATAGTAACTTAATGCAAATATTGTATTTTTCAGATCATAAGTCTCACCTGACCATAAGATGCACCCAGTTTGGGTTTTTTTTTCTGATAAATACCTTTATTTTTTATTTTTTTAATAAATTTTTCTTTCAGGGGTTTGTACAGCTCTTATAACAATCCCTATATCCATTGTATTAAGCACATTTGCATATGTTTCCATGTAATAAAGACTATGCTATTAGAATCACACAGCTCAGAAACAAAGGTTACAAATCATTTTCTTGATGATCTGGAATAAAAATCATGTATGATTTGCAATGCAATTGAAGAGTTTGATGACAGTTTCTATGAATTATTGCATCTGACTAATGAACTATATATGTACATGACATGTTTATTATCTTTTATTTTTTAATCATTTTATTGGGGACTCATATATTGTTTTTCACAATATGTAGCTACATATACTTTTCCAAGCACCTTCACATGCCTGCCTTCGTTAACATTCTCCAAAGATCTGCTTTTCTGCTTGGGCCCTTGGTATCCTTCCCCCTCCATCCTTGTCCCCCTCCCCCCCATCCTCATTACTTTATAAATTATTATTGTTTTGTCTTATCTTGCACTGCCCAACATCTCCCCTTGCCCACTCCTCCCGATGTCTGTCCTCCAGATAGGAGGCCATCTGTAGATCCCGCAGTTGGCTCCCTCTCTCTATCCTACCTTCCCCCCACCCATCCGGTAATTCCAAAGATGCACCCAATTTTTAAATCAGGAAAACAAGAAAAAAAATATTCTGAACCAAATAGGACCAGTATACTAAAATATTCACTAAAATATTCACTGCAAACACCAGTGGACAGTCAGCAGGCACGTAGAATCATGAACAAATGTTCTTAGGTACCACACCTTTGGACCATAAGTGCACCCTTGTTTTCCCTCATTGGGGGGGGAGGGCGGAGAATATCTTATGGTATGACAAATACAATATATGCACATAGATCTATTTCCCATCATCATATATAAATAGAGTTACCTATGTATCTGCCTGTATATATACCTCTATAAATGTCCTTTGCCTCCTAGTTCTTTCCTCTATCTCCTTTTACTTTCCTCTTGTCCCACTATCTTGCTCACTCTTCATTTGAGTTTCAGTAATTTCTCTCGGTTATATTACCCTTGATCCATCATTACCAGGCCTCTCATGCCTTCCTTGCCTGATTTTGGATCACTTGTTGTTTCCTTGTCCCTGAGTTGGTCAATGCCACCTCCCTTCTTCACCTCTCCCTCTCCAAGGACCCCCTGGAACCATCAGTCCCAGTGTTTTCTCCTGCAGACTGTTCATTCAGCCTATCTTATCTAGATCGACCTGCAGAGATAATAATATGCACAAAGACACAAAACATAGCAAAATGAAGTGACAAAAAACAACAACCCAATGACAACAAAAAACAATGTCCAGAAAAAAATATATAAGTATAAATAACAATAATAAAGAAGAACCTGTAAATAGTCCAAGGTCTGTTTGTTGACCTCTAGGAGTGTCCTCTGGCCGAGTCTGATGGGGTGCCATGCCCTGGCCCCAAAGTCTATCCTTGACACGCCCTTGGGAGCTCCATGCTCTGTTCTCCTCCGCTTCTCTGCTGCATGTCCTTATTGTTTTGCCTCAGTGTGGCGGGGTCAGACCCGGTGCAATCCTGATTCTGTGCCACCAGCATTGTCCCTGTAAGGCCTGGGGTCAGTGAGGAAAGATCTTTTGTTAAAAATCATTTTATTGGGGGGTTCTTACAAATCTTATGAAAATCCATCATTCAATTGTATTAAGCACATGGGTACATATATTGCCACCAACATTTCCAACACATTTTCTTTCTATTTTAGCCCCTGGTATCAGTGCCTCTTTCTTAAGAAGAGATCTTGAGGGCTGAGCCCCGGTGGCGTGAGTGGTTGAGTGCGGGACTGCGGCCCGCGGGCTTGGCGGTTCAAATCCAGCTGCGGCTCTCAGGAGCGGCGCTGAGTGGCACTCATGACCACCAGAGGCAGTGATGCCCCACAAAAAAAAAGAGAGAGAGAGATCTTGAAATGTTCTCTTTCTATAATGAACGTGATACCATTCCTCTTCAAATTTGTCATTCCTAATATCATAGATCACATGCTTGTCTGATTCCAAATGGCCAATACTAGTCCCTGTAAGTTAACTAATGCCTAGGATATTGATCTTTACATAGTTCGATTCATCTCTGACAACTTCTAACTTTCCTAGATTCACAGTTCATACACTCCACATTCCAATTGTTAATGGAGACTTGTCGCTCTTCCCCAGTTGAATTGTGAATGCCTTCTGGCCCAAGGGGTTCATCTTCTGGCACTATACCAGACAACATTGTACAATTGTATGTCAGACAGTTTTCAGTGGTTAATCCCTCAGATATGAAAACACCTCTTCCCTGTTTCTCACCTGTCTTAGATTAGAACCTCTGCTGAAACCTGTCCACCATGAGTGACCCTGCTGGTCTTTGAAATGCCAATGCCATAACTTCCGACGCCACAGCAATGCACGAATCGCTACAGTACAGCAAACTGAGAGACAGTATGTTCCTTTAAAGATAGAGAGACTGTCTCATAGACCTTTGGCATGTTAACCAGAGAGGCTAGTCCTTGGAAAAAGACATCAGACTTCCTAAAGTAAAGGGTCAGTAGAGGAGTTCTTGATGTTTGATTTCTACAAGTGAGGGTTTACCAAAATAATTGGCTTTAAAGTCCATAAAGTGCACACTGCTTGGTTATTTTCTTAATGCGCGCATCCTCATTCAGTCTTGAAGCTGGAAGCAAATAACGACTCCATGTTTCTCTATTATGTTTATTAGTGGAACCCTAACTATGAAATATGGAAACTATTTCTCTTCTTTGAAATTAGCTAAAATTGGTTCCGCTGAGGATTGTCAAACTCTGGCTTCATTTAGAGCTCTAGGATATGCTCAGTCCATGACTTTTCAAAATGTTTGATGTTTGGAATTTTTAAACTAACAAAAAAATGTAGAACCTTGATCAAATGGAAAGGGTTTCAATATATGGAATACAAATTATAATGAAGCAACGTTTATACTAGCTTGTAACCAGTGACCCAGGACTGAAAATGGACTGAAATAGCAGAAAGAACAACAATAATGCAAATGTGATGTTAATATGCCCAAGGACTGAGTATGGGATTATAATAAAATTTTGATTTTCCTTTCATGCTGTTCTTCATCAAGTGAAACAAGTGTAATAAATCTTCCATCGACAGGTGGCAATACTTGTATTGCTTGCTCTTAAAAGTGGCCCTTGATTGCATTTAACAGCAAATACAATGATAGCTAAAAATGATGAATATTATTCTTAAAGCAATCAGATCCAGAAACAAATGCATGTACAAACATTGAATGTGAAATATGACTGGGGAAAAAATCAGTTAAAAAATGTATCAGCCAACAAACAGCAACAAAACCAGCATTATTTGCATAAATGTGCCAAGAAACTCAGGGCACTTCTTCAAATGTAGATGAACTCTCTCAACACTGACAGTCTCGTAGCCCATAAAGTCTAAGATCAAGATGGAATACCTGTCATTAAAATGTTCAAATCTAGAGGCCTGATCAACTCAAGGAAATACCTACTTTGAACCAAGTTAGTAAATGCCTGCTTTGAATAAGTAAAGAGCCCTGCGGCCATAGTGATTCCATGTTGAGCTGTGATCGTCAAGGTTGGCAGTTCAAAACCACTGGCCACTCCAAAGGAGACCAACAGGCTTTCTACTCTAGTAAATAATTACAGTCTGAGAAACCTCCAGAAGTAGCTCTAACTTGTCCTATATGATATCTGTGAGTCATTATTGACTTATTAGAGGGTTTTCTGGTTTGGGTCTAAAAGGGCGAAAGTGGGAAACAGAACATGAAACTACTTTTACCTAATAGATCACAAGTTTGCAAGAACATATGTGTATTATGTTAATGGAGATAGAATAATTTGAAAAAGGATATCAAAAATGGTTGTGCGATACAAACAGTATAATCAATGGCACTGAATTGTACATGAAGAAGGTTTTGAATTGGGGAATGTTTTGCTGTGTATATTTTTGCCATAATTAGGAAAAAATAATTACACAAATAATAATGAGTACATGGAAGAAGAAAATGTCCTCAAGTTGAATGGGTGATCATTGTACAGTTCTTCTGGATATGATTGAATTATTGAATTGTATGACATGTGAAGTGCTAATAAAACTGTTAAAATATTTATGCACATATTGTTACTGATCAAAGAGAATTTAAAGGCATATCAATAGTTTTATGTTGAGATATGTTAGTTCGTTTTATTGTCTATTCTTTGGGAATTGTTTAGATTTATAATAGAAAATGCAAAACACTCTAGCAATGACACCATTACAGGCATTCTGCAAGAGCAGTCAGTTCCCCTGAGGGGCCCATGGCCGAGGGCCCATGAGAGACCCAACCAGACCCTTGTTAGGAAAGCAGAGAAGCCTGACAATAAGCATCCATTCAAGAGCAGATTACCCAGTAAGCAAGGTAAGCACAGGCTTCCTTATGCTTACTTACTACTTTGTCACCACATCGCTGATTCAGTTTTAAGGCTGAATGTGGGATTTCTTTTCTTTTTTGCAGGGGGGGGCATCACTGCTCTCCGGTGGTGGGAGTAGGAGACCCAGCACCACTGCTGGAATTGAACCTCCGTCCCAGTGGGCCACAGTCCCGCGCACAACCACTACGCCACCGGGGCTCAGTCCTCTGATTCAGTTTTAAGGCTGAATGTGGGATTTCCTTGGGGACTTAAATCATAGCACACCTGGAACCAGAACCAAACTCCCTGCCATTGGATGGATTGCACTGACCAGCATCAAACTCGCCGCTGTCCAGGTGATGACATCTTTCTCCCAAGGAGGAGCCAGTGGCTTCCAGCTGCTGGCCTTGTGGTTAGCAGCCCCAAGCCTGCAGGGCTATTTCGCTGACCTAGATCATGACTTTATGGAGCAGTTCTAAGACGGCAGATCTTTACAGGAACAGATAAGCCCCCTCTTTCTGCCACAGAGCTGCTGATACTTTAGAATTGCCAATCTTGCAGTAAGCAGTCCAGTTCCTAAAGCACAACACCACGAAGACCACAGTCCTTATAAAAGGGGAGAGGGGGAGGCGGGGAGGAGCTTATTGGCTCAACATCAAACAACAAAAAAGATGGGAAATCAGGCTTAGAAGTCAAGTCTGAGGATGAGGGAGGGGCATGAGCGCTGTTTTCTCTCTCCCAAGAAGGAACCCGACAGCTAGAAACCGCCAGCTGAGGCTTCTCCTCCGTTAAAGAGTCCCAGACTCAGAAACCCTGAGGACCAGCTCCGCTCTGTCCTCGTGGGCTGCTATGGGTCGGAACAGACGCAATGAGCGTGGGGTTGGTTTGGGTTTATTAGGTGTTGAGGTAATTAAACGGAAACAAGGCAAAGCCTTGATGGCAGAACCAGCAGCGGAGGTTTTTCACTCCCCCCGAGGGTGACAATCCGCTGCACCAACTGAGAGAATGAGGACCTTTCTCAGCCACGGACTGTCCACATTCCAGAGAAGGGCCACCTTGCCCCGAAGGGGGGCACGGCGATGGTGAAGGAACCCAGAGGAACCCCGCGGAGAGATGCAATGCCGTGAACCTAGAACTCCGTCTCCTTGGAAAGAACAAGAAGAGGCTTCATTCCCATCCCCAAATGCTGGAGACCGGCCAAGAACTGTCCAAGTGCACACTCTCTGGACTCATACACAGACCACGATCAAGGGGGTGACACCGAGCTTCCGGTACAAGGTAAACTCGAGGCATGCCCACTTCTCCACCAGCGTGGTTATT